>APFE031031081.1:76120-108575 GCA_000404065.3 Pinus taeda
GGACCATATCTTGCAAAGAGTAGTGGGTTCCTCTAGAATTTCCTTACTAGATGGATTTTCAGGATTCAATCAAATACTTGTTCACCCGGATGACCAGGACAAGACAGCTTTCACCACACCGTGGGGAACATTTAAGTATGTTAAGATGCCTTTTGGGCTGAAAAACGTTGGTGCTACCTTTCAAAGGGCAATGGATATTGCATCTGCTAAGGAGATACATGATTTCCTCGTAGTTTACCTTGATGACTTGACCCCATTCTCCAAATCTGACCAAGAGCACCTTAAGCACTTAAGGCAAATTTTCATGACATGTAGGAAATACGGCATTTCCTTGAATCCTAAGAAGTCCCTGTTTGCCCTGGAGGAAGGCAAACTTTTAGGGCATATAATATCGAAAGATGGGATTAGAATTGACCCGGAAAGAATTCAAGCTATCCTTCAAATCCCTTATCCAAGAAACATAAAAGAACTGCAAGCATTCCTTGGAAAGATCAATTTTCTGAGGAGATTTATCCCAAATCTAGCTAAGCTAATAAGGCTATTGAGCAACATGTTGAAAAAGGATGCCAAGGTAAAATGGTCTCTTGAAGCCAAGCAGGCTTTTGAGAGTATAAAAACTGCCCTAACTCAAACACCTGTCCTCACCAGTCCTCAATTCGACAGAGATTTTATCATTTTTTCCTTTGCATCTGAACACACTATAGTTTTTGTCCTTCTGCAAAAAGATGATCAGGGCAACGAAAAGCCAATTGCTTTCTTCAGCCGAGCTTTGAGAGACGCACCCTTGAAATTTCAGATCATTGAAAAGCAGGCCTACGCCCTGGTCAAAGCCATCAAAGATTTCAGAATTTACATCCTATACTCCCATGTGATTGCCTATGTCCCTAATGCTGTTGTAAAAGATATACTAACTCAAGAGGGACTAGAAGGAAAAAGAGGCAAGTGGATTGCTAGCATCCTTGAATATGACATTGAAATAAAGCCCACTAAGCTCATAAAAGGACAAGGTTAGCCAAACTAATGTCCGAAACAAACTTCCAAGCATTAGACATTAATCAACTGGACGATGAACCGGAGCTGGCGACTCCACAGATCAGTGAAACCTTCATGAAATCCCCATGGTATGCTGATATTTGCTTTGTATTGTTAAACCTGTGTGCTCCCCCAGGATTGTCCAGAACCAAGAAAAGATTTTTAAGGATGAAATCATCTAAATTTTGTGTCATAGATGGTGTTCTATTTTGGAAAAATCACGAAGGTATTTTGCTTAAATGTTTAACTATAAATGAAACTAACAGCATCATGAAATAATTCCATGCAGGAGACTGTGGAGGACACTTATATTGGAAATCCACGGCTGATAAGATCTTACGGGCTGGTTATTAATGGCCCTCTTTATTTGCAGATGTAAAGAAGTTTGTTGTCTCATGCCACAAATGCCAAATCTTTGAAGGAAAAAGAAAGCTACTGCCCTTGCCCCTTAAACCCATTTCAACAATGGGGTCTTGACTTCATTGGATAAATTCATCCCTCTTCCTCAGGCCAACACAAGTGGATTTTAACAGCCACCGATTATTTCACTAATTGGATTGAAGCCATCCCATGTAGGCAAGCCAATGACTCCACCATTATCCAATTCCTTGAGAGCAATATCCTTTCTAGATTCGGTTGCCCTGAGAAAATTATCACTGACAATGCTGATGCTTTCAAATCCAAAAAAATCATCAACTTTTTCCATAAATACCACATCACCTTAGGCCACTCCACAGCTTACTACCCTCAAGGTAATGGCTTGGCCGAAACGTCCAACAAAAGCCTCATTAATATCATAAAGAAGCTGCTGGAAGAAAACAAAAAAACTGGCATAGGAAGCTCACAAATGCTCTGTGGGCAGACTGACTTTCCACCAAGAAATCCATCTGGATGAGCCCTTATGAACTTGTATATGGCATGGAAGCCAAGTTCCCTTCATCTCTTGGCATACCTACTATTAAATTGTTGCAAGAAATTCAGGCTGAACCAAATGACATGCAGAGAAGAGTTAATCAAACTATTCACCTTCAGCAAACCAGAGAACAAGTCTTCAACAGAGCTCAAATACTGCAAGAAAAACTCAAGAAGAGGTTTGATAAAAATGCCAAAGCAGAGGATTTCTGGGTGGGTAGCAAAGTTCTAAGATGGGATTCACGAAGAGAAGACCAGGGCAAACATGCAAAATTTGATTTTATGTGGAAAGGTCCATACATTATCAGCGTTGTGCAAGGCAATAATACCTATTTTCTAAAATCTCCAGATGGCAGCACAGCTGAAGAAGGCCCTGTCAATGGCCGAATGCTAAAGCATTACAATGATCCTTTTGATTGAAAAGAGTAGGCAGTGTTTTATTTTGTACATAGGATATTTGCATATACCAATGTCTTGATTTTTGCAAGAATCCATGATGTTGAAGCACGCAGAAGAAAGCAGGCAGTGCTTTGCAGCTTAACAGTAGCACAAGCAAAGGAAAGAGTTGTTACCAGTCTAAAGGTTCAAATCAATCCAACAGTCAGGAAGAAGACGTTCAAAACAGAGCAAGAACAGAAGAAACAACGCAATCTGACCTGCTGTTCTTGGCTTCTCACAAGGAGAAACCATCCCTAAGTGGAGCCACTGTTAGCCTCCTGCTGCAGCAGGTTACTCATATTTCATGATTGACATTTTTACAAACCAAATATGTCATACTTTGCATGCTACAATGCTCCATATTTGCTTAATAGTCTCCAAGCGAAGAAGGCTACTCAGAGTTCATCTAACTACTTTCCAAATTTTGAGAAGTTATTCTAGTGTTGTACAATTTTCAGTTAAAGGGAGGTCTAAACAGCTTAATCTTGGTCTCCCTAGGTTTCAATTTCCTATTTTAGAGTATAGAGAATGAAAATCTGTCCAAACAGCTTAATCTTGGCAAATTCTTAGATAGGTAGAGAATCAAAGGAGCCCAATTGCTTAATCTGGGCCCTCGGATGAAATAAGGGTAGTCTGTAGATAGGAAAGCATAAAAAAGAAAAATTGAAATGATGGGTTTGCAAGTCTAAGTGCACCCAAACCAAAAGAAGAAAAAATGTTAGGTAAGTAGGCTGGGTAGGTAGTTGAGGTTGCAGAATATTGATTGCTGATCAGTTCCAGGTTTTCAGGTGTCATCTCTACTCAGGACACAATCACCCGACAGTTCTATGCGAGAAGCTCAAACAGGCATAACTAACTTCCTTTCTCCATCTCCCCCTAATCATTAACTAATTTCCCCAAAAGAGGTCAAGATCTTCTTGATACCTCTTAAGATCCATCATTTTCATGTCATTAGCTTGGGTAAAGATCTGCTTTACTCAAATATATTCCATACTCTCTCTAAAGGGTTCTATCCCCTCGTTATAGCCTAAGATCTCCCGAACTTAGCGCTTTCTTACCATCTCCATATTAACTACTGACATTATTATTTAACTCCCTATATTTTCCCATCCCCCTACTAAAACTATGTAAATCATCCCCTATATAAATATCCCTCCCCCTGGTTGAAAAATAACCATAAGTACCCCCGGGAATTGCTCAGATTATCTGAAACTTAGCAAGCGCCCTCATGCTGCCCCTTCAAACCATCTTCTAAATACAATGGACTCCTTCCAAAGTATAAAATCCCTTTTTAGGTTATCGGACCCCTTCCGAGGCCTCAAATGCTTTTCTAATGCACCTGCTCACTCCTTCCGACCGCAATAAACCCCTTGCTGATTTCCTTAACACTCTGCAGATCCTAGCAAGCCAGCTCGCATCGCCACATCGCAATATTCTCACCATATAAGTTATGCCCCATCCGTTGTTACCCGACGCGATATCGCGATATCGGCAATCGGCAGTCGCAAGCGTCGCATTTCCAAATAAAATACCTTCCCGTTCCGTGCCGACGCGATATTGCGATCGCATCGGAAGAAGTCCATCGCATCGCCTTCAAGTATGAGCACCCCACCATGTCACATCTGTACCAGGTACCCACCGCTAATGTCAGCAGGCTGACATCATCCTCCGTACTACTGACGTCATGCTGACGTCAGCAGCCAAAAAACCAAAAATTCGCGCAGGAAGAAAAATCGCACTTCAGAGCTCTGGAACAAGAAACAGAGGAAGTTTTCGATGTGCGATTAGCGCAGTAGTTTTTGATGCGTGATTAGCGCGAAGCGCTAATTGCGCATCGCTACGGGAAATAGGCCATTTTGGGGAATCTTTAGGGAATCTTTTGATTCCTTAGTCCGTTTTGCGCCGAAAAAGCTCGAAATCGCCCAATTTTACCAAATTAATCCAGTTTAAAGACAGGAAAGGACCAGTGACAGAGATTAAAGAGCATCAGATCAAATCAACAGGGAAAAAGCACGTAAAAGAGTATCAGCGAAAATATTAAGCAGCGGCCCAAAGCAGGAGAACATTTAATACCTTCCAGCAAAGTCAAAGAAAGAGGGCGAAGCCACTCAAAAACCCTCAAATCACAATTATTGCACATTTAACTCGCACCAGAATAGAACTACAGATCCCGAAGCACAGTTACTCCAGCAGTATCGCATCAAGCCTCCAAGGGTCACATTGCACTCTTTTTGATTCAGTTGCCTCTAGCGCAGCCCAAAGGACTTACCTGCATTTAATTCCAGCAACACTTAGGTTTTTAGAAAAACTTTTCTGGCAGACCTGTTTAGGTCAATTGTAATAAATGACTTTCTGATATTTTGCTTATATATACCACCCTGAAAGATGGAGTAGGGGTTGGTGGGTGATTCGAGGAAGTTGCTTAATCTTTATCTCAACATTTTCTTCAAGCAGAGACCCGCATTGTAACTGTCATACGTTCTATAATCAAAGACTTTTGAAAGCATGGATTTCGAAACTGTTTGATGTGATTAATTGGCCGAGGAGTGATTACGGAATTCCTGTGCTTCTACATGGTTCAATAAGTGTTTCTCAACTCTGTTAAATTTCATGTTTTGTTTTACCACCGTTCCGCCATCTAAATTACAGAAAAGAAGAATAGCTTAGGATTTATTTAACTACACCTTAAGCTCAATTTCTACATTTTTTCATGTTTTCATCAGAAATAGTTATGAACATGTATACTTAAATGATCTTGTTTACGCTATTTCTTTCACATATGAATGAGAGTTTAGGAATTCTTAGCTGCTCCTAGATAATCATTCATTCACTTCTCCTCTTTTTCAGTCTGATGAAATGATTCTCCTTTGCCTTTCATCTCTGATCGTCATTCCATCCTTTCAGTAGATTGATAAATGTATCATGTGTGGCTATCCTGCTCCTTAATCCTCTTGTGACCAAGAAAACGCAATAACAAGCCTTAATCCCTGACTCCATGCCCAATGGTTTGAAACTTATCACATCTTACCTTGCCTCTTTGCTTAAGATTTCTACGTTCCATCCAAACACAAACAAAAACCCCTGAGCCAAAAGCTAGCCTAAAATCATCAACAAAGTTGAATCATTAAGAGAGAGCCCTCTCTGATTGCAGGTGGGCTAGAACCTCCAACCCAAAGATTGTTTTGTGGTTACCTCGACCGTATCCCTAAACAGGAGCCTAGGGACAACCTGAGTGATAACAGTTTGCATGTGTGTGCTTTTAAGCTTGCATAAAAAAAAAAATTCATTTCCAAGCATATTTTGCATATGTGCTATCATGTGTGCTTGTAAGCTTGCGTAAAAATAAAATATGTGATTAAATACATTTCACATTGGGTCGTTTGTTATGCAACTGACACATTAGATTACATTTGTGTTAGACATCTGCATGGCATATAAAAACATCATCACATGAAAAAGATCATCAACCATAAACATATGTATGTATGTATATATATATATATATATATATATATATATATATATATATATATATATATCTCTGTGTGTGTGTGTGTGTCGAAATGTTTGCATAGTGTGCATCACATAAATCAAAAAATATACATGTTCATTTTAAATACATCCGGAGACGACATGTCTCTCAAAAAATATGCATGAAAATAAACCCTAGGTGTCTAATTCCTATGGTGCTCATGATAGCACGTCACCGCACGCACTAAGCGTCTCAGAAGATGATGGATGCGACTAGGCACTCCCACTGTATGTCTCTGGTACGCCAGTGGGACATTTGCCAGCCGGGCATAATTCTGAATCCCCCGGGTGATCCCCTCAAGGTTATGGATCAGCTCTCCTCCCTCGGCACCCTCTTCCTGAGGGTCAGCTGCGGGCTGAGTTCTCCGCGAAATAGGAAACATACTGGCTGGTCTCTCTGGGCCAACATCTGCATACACATATGGTTGTTGTTAGAACGAACATGTATTAACAAAAAATCATAAAACATAAAATCAAAAAGAGATCATACCCAGCTCTTCGTCCCACTCATCTCCCTCGGGCAGTGGGAGATCTAAATCCCCAATGAAGTCAATCCCTGCACATGGCCAATCTTCGACTACGATCAACTGATGATGTAGCCACCCAAAAAACTCTGGCCTCCAGGACATCTTTTGGCCCCCTCCTCCTCTGGGTATCAATGCTACCCAGCGAGCCATTCTCGGCTCTCGTGGCACTGGATCAGCTATGATAGCCCCTTGGCCTTGGAAGATTGGTAATCGTTCCAAAATGAACGATGCCATGATAGAACCATAGCCAAATTGTTTCAGTTTGCTTCACTTACATTTCGTAAGTTGTCTTTTCATATTTGCTATCACTGTTGTGGCCAAATCAAATAGAGTGGGGTTCATACACTCTGTGGCCAATAAGAGCTGATTTTTGGTCGCCTCGTGCGGTGCCTGCACCCCCGCAGCCCGCATGATGGTAAATAGCACCACCTTGAGTGTTAGATCCCGAATGGTGGCAATATCTACCTTTTCACTCCCGGATCCGAATTGTGCCCCTGGGCACATTCATGCCATCACCTTGCCCATCTTCTCACCAGATGGTCTGCTCCCTATCAGTATGGGCACCGGACCTCTGCATGACAATCCAGTGATAAAGTAGATGTCAGAAACATCCAGTTCTAATACTTGATCTCGTAGTCTGAACACTTGCTCATTCTCGTCCCAAAGGCTGATCAAGTACTGTAAGAGCTCAGGTTGAGCTCGTAAGTAAGGTGTCAGGAAGAATTTTTTCAACTGGCAATTCCTGAGGGTGTCCATGCAAACTTCATCTTCCATGGCCAATTCTTCCTCTCTTTCATGCTCCCTCTCTTTCCATTCAATCACCATTTCCTCGGTTGCCTGCATCCACATGGTCAAAAACCCTTGATTATATCTCTGGTAGGCTCAAAAAATGCGTTCAAATCATTTGCAAATTTGAAATTCAAAGAAAAAATTTATTTCCGTCATTGGCGCGACTGTTTTTAAAAAGTCGTGCCCATTGGCACAGGCCTTTGGCACATAAAATCCCATTGGCGTGGGTCTGTGCCTGATACCCGCGCCAATTGGCGCGACCCTAATTTTTTAAATCCTTCCACAGAGATCGAATGAGTAAAATAAAACTATTAAAAAATGGCTTGAAATGGAGTGCTAGGAAGTGCCTCTTACTTGGAACTGACGGAGCTCTAAATGGTAGCACGGATCTGTCACAATCGTCGCTCGAAGTGCGGACACCAAATGGACCACTGCTGCTCTTCAATGAGGTAAAAAGTAAAAAGTACTTTTGTTTTTACCATTTGACATATTTATAACTTTTTCAACTCAAAAATAGGTTTTAAAAGTTATTTTTCTGAATGTTTTAATATATTTTTGTCGAAAATGGGTTTTACACTTGCTTTTTGTGCAGCAACAGGTTTTTGCGACTTAGACGGTGAAATGAGTTATATTTTATACTTTTTCGGACTCGGTAAATACACGAAAAAGTCATTCTGGAGTCATATTTCAGCTCTTTTCTGACTCTCTAAATATGAAATGATTGCCGAGTTATTCCTCTTGACTCGTTAAACGTAAATAAGAGGCGGTCGCCTTTAAGCTCTTTTCTGACCGTGTAAAAATGAAAAGATCGTTAGGCCCTTGTCGTTTCAGGCTCGTTAATGGTTATGAAACGACGTGATTTTGGTCGCTTTTTTTACTTTTCAGGTCAAAGTCACTAATCATGAAAAGTACTCCTCGATCGTAATGGTCAGGCGGTTCTTTCGAGCATCATTTTACACTTTTTCAGGCTCGAGAGACACAACTTTATGAAAAAGGACACCCCTGGAGTTTACTTTTCTGCTGTATTTTCAAACTCTCTAAACATGAAAAGACGTCAAGTTCTTCCTTTGTTAGACTCATTAAAACTTGATGACATTGGATTTCATCGAAGTGACATTTTACAAGCATATGTTATCCCCATCAAGATTGTTAATAAAAATAATTGGGGTACTCGCCAAAAATGGTGGGGAAAATGGAACCAGAATCATTATCGTGTCGGCAGTATGTCGCTCTTGAACATGGCACTTGTCTGCATTCGTGTCTGGGTGGGGACATCTCATCTCGTTTTTCACTTGCCTCCGTGGGTTTGGGTGATCCTGTTTAACCTCTCATCCGTTGTTTGCTTTGTCACCATGACCTCTGATCGATTGATGTCAAATACTTGCAAGTCCACTGTCGTGCTGCCGATATGTTCAAGAGAAGTTGACCACTGTGAAATAACAACCTCCCTCTGGTAACTCATATAATCCTGATTCACAAAAACATTATCTTCCTCTGTCTCGCGTCATTGATGTGGGAAACACTATGGCCCACCTTCGATCAAGGTCACTTCCTGTCAACTTCACATTATCAAGGAAGCTGATCTAGAGACTCCCTTCTGATTCCTTGGAGCCTACATGCCTCAATGGCAGGTTCTTCGCATTCGACGTGAGGTTTTCATCATTAGCCTCCGATCGGATGATTCTGCAGGTGTTCGACGTCGGCTCATTGATTCGCATGCCATAGATTGTACCTATAGTACCTTGAGGGCCACTGTCATTATTTGGTCTTACCTCTCACATCTGTTAACAGCTTTCATCATTGGCTGGTAATTAGACGATGTTCCTACATGTTCGACTTCGACTCCTATATTCGCATGCTTGAACTTGTACTTTGTTCGGATCGAGATGAAGCGCAAGACCCTGGATTTTATCTGTTGGGATCCAGGCTGTGATTTTGTGGATTATTATGATCATTACATGACTCATTCACTGGATGGCTGCGACCATGCCTGAGTCTATTTATCAATCCTCACTAGATGGCTACGCCCATACCTTGGATCTAGATTATTGTGTACTCTGCTATGGATGGTTGCGCCCATACCACATATATCATGTATTTGAGATATCAATTGTACTTCTCCAGGTAGGTTTTCTGGCGGCAGTGTTTTCCGTTGGACATGTTCTCGTAAAGCATTTCACCCCTCTCTCTCTCTCGGGCCTCATGCTTTAGGGGGCATCTATTACACAGCAATTTGTCACCGTCCCTGCTACCCTTCTCCCGCATCTTGGAGGACTCATTCCGGGACCTATGAGAAGTGACATGGCCTACAAACACTTGCATTACATTTCCGTGAACATGAGCTTTGTTTGCCCTGAAGACATCTCCTACTAAAAAGCCCTAAAAATAACTCTTTTTCCATTGGTGCGGTTCCATAGTGCAACCCTCGTGCCAAGGGGGAAAATCCTCCAAAGAGGGTGTGCCAATTGGTGCTCTGTCATAGAGTCGCACCCGCGCCAACCATAATCAGAGGTGTTTTTTAACAAATAAATGGCAGAAGTTTCGTCCTAACAAATTCCTGGACTGCTATCTATCTTGAGTTGGGTGGTTCGACTATGGATTTCCATAAAGAGGAAGTGGTTTGCCACCTCTCATGGAAGCTTCCTTGATGATATGGCCAATCCCATGATTATTGGCTATGATCCCAACTTCCCTTCCTCCATCTATAAAAGCTTGCCCATTTTCCTTTGCAAGCTAGTTCCAGAGATTGAGAATTGTCAAATTTCCAAGAGCTTCATGCTACAAGAGCCTTCTTGAATTCCCATTAGGCCAAATCCAAGCAAGGAGATTATTGTCCAAGAACCAAAGGGAGAGGCTTGTCCTTATTCCCGACAGGCTTTGTGAGACATGTGCTGCTGACTACCTGCTAAAGGAGAATCCAGCGTCAGAACTGTGGTTGTATTCTTCTTTGATTAATTATTAATGAACAACTATTGGTTATGGTTCCACTCTTATTATTGTTTATGATGGTGAGTTATGTCCTTTCTGACTGACATATAGTTGCATATGCTAGATTTTATGCTTGTGTTTGTGTCGTTTCTTGTATGTGCAAGTGTCCATTCACGGAGATCGTGAGGATTTTGATCTGTCGGAGCAAAGGAACGGGAGCACCACCTCTTCTACAAACAATAGCGTTGGAATCCAGGTAGGCCTTCATCACTGGTCTATTTATTTGCAATTAGGAACTTGCGCTATAGCGTTTGATGATTGTTGCTAGACCCGGTCTAGGCTAGTAGGGATCGCCTCTGTCCGTAGAGGGGATTTACCTCCTCAACAATAAGATCATAATAATAATAAATTAAATTCTCATATATGCTTGACTTCTCTAATCTTTTATTTCTAGCAACATCTCTTGTGCCTCTCCTTTTTTATTCTTTGACTCAAATAACACTTTACCAAATCATAGGCACTTTTTCTCAAATCGATTTATGGAAACTAGTTCTTTTATGGGAGAACTCTATGATTGATGATTTAATTCTTCAAATTTGGCCTAATTTAAAAAATTTGGTGCTTGAAACACTAAATTTTCAGGCTTCCACAACTGCTTTGAGCTCTTTATTCCTAGCCTCTTATGACCTTCGTTGTGACCATGATATAAATAGAACTCACCATCCATTAATCTTTTCTCACTGCTCGATGCTTAATGGCTACAACTATCTCTACATCGATGCTCCAATAGATGGAAAATGTAACTTTGTTGTTTGTTGTTGATGATAGAAAATTCTTTATCTGTCATCCATCGCTCACCACACGTCGATCATCATCCATAAACCATCTCTCACTGTGGTGTGTACAATTCTATATTACGGCAGTTTGATAGATGGGACCTTCACTTGATGGTGCTACACTTTAAGATAATTATTTTGTTTATCATCCCATTTCTTGTTGCTCATTGGCCACTACTCGATCTCTCAATGGTTACAACTAGTTATCCTAGTGGTCTAATAAGCAAGACCTTCACTTGATGGTGTTGCAATTGACAATAATTATTTCATTCGTTGGCCTATCATACGTCACCCATTAGTCGATTTCATGCTATATTGTTCATAACAAATTATAGACTGATTAGTTCAATGAGGGGCCCACAATCCACCTCATATGCCATATCATCCACACACATCATCTGCTTCAGCCACTAAGGACTTGCCACATGTCCTCCTACACACGTTTCACTTTCCCACTATTAATTTGGCCACCCAAAACTATTGAATACACCTACCACAAGTCACTATCATCCAAGTGTACTCCACATCATCTCAAGGTCCACTTATCCAGGCCCACCACCCATTATCCAAGTTCATTGCTCTTTTTGTTTTTGTTTTGAAAATTTGTCAAGTGGTTTGATAAACACCTAGGAATTTTGTTCCAGGCTCCTTATGACCGAGTATTGTGACCAACAACATGTTATTTCATTTCCCATTAGCCATCAACACTCCTTCCTGAGCTTATGTTATATGATTTTGGTGTCAACCATATGAAGGACCTGCATGCCTTAGAAAATTATTAGTATCGTGAGGGGGCCTTCTTGGTTTTGGGACAGAGCAAGGGAGGGATCGAAACCTATCACTTTCTTCCACTTATCCTCGATAAACCATGATGGTTTCCACCATGGGGGTGCCTCCCCGTTGGTGTTCATATAGACTTGGGCCTCCTTGTGTCATTGATCTTCCAACTTAGCTTGATCTGATAGCGCAACATTTTCCTTTATCACCCATTTAACAAAGTTACCAAATTAATGGTAACTGTACCAAGTTCTCACTTTTTTAGGGGTTGCAAAAAATCATTCAATTTTCAAAAGTGTGTATTAAAAATAAACCTCTTTTTTGGAGCATATTTTTGACACTTTAAATTTTCTTATGTATCAAGTATGAACATTTGTTTTTAAATGTTAGTGATTTTCATGCTGATTTTGATAAGTGTTGATGTTATACAATATTATGTCGCAGTTCTGGTCTCGTATCCTGAAGTGTCGCACTTTGTGTTGTCAATGTCGCAAGTCTCGCAAAGTGATGAAATTTTTCGTAAACAAATTTATTCACCATGAAACAAGTTTGGAACATTCCTGAAGAAAAGGTAGAAAACTTGCTTGAAAGCATTCTGAAGAGCTTGTTAAAAACCTTGTTTTGCAAGCCCAACGGTACTTTTATCAGGAAAACCCACATCAGTAACCTCTGGAATTACACATAACTAACATTGTCACCACTAATGTTATCAGGTACATCAGCGTTGGTCCTCTTCAGGCAGTTTTTCCGAAAATAAAGGAGAATCTTCTCTTAATAGAAAGCTCAAGAACGACAGTGTGGTTTTAGGTAGATGAATATTAGAACGAGACCTCCCATTCCTGACCCTAGATCCTACTTCCATGGATCTCTTCCTTGAGATGTGGAACTCATCCCTCTTTTCATGGATCCTCAACTCCCTCTCCTTCCCTATAAATGAATTTCCCACCATCCACTAATGGTTGGTTGTTGTTTGGTTGTTTGTTGGTTAGTTGGTTGGCATCCTAATGTTGAATTGTTCCTAAATGTTGCCCATTTGCAAAGGAGAAAAGGTGTTTTAAGGCTAAGGCTTGGACTTGGAATCTCACTTGAAGGAGGCTTCCAACATCAAGGCTTCGTTGGTTGTAATGCTCCATTTTTCATCTATTAATATTACAATATATGTTTTCTTTCCATAAATGTGTCAATTATGGTCCATTTATTGTAATACTCCTTAATCTGTTAGATAATTTGTATTATAAAATGTTATGCTTTGCATAGTTTTGTTGTCTCCACTTGATCTTTCTTACAGGAACTCATCTACAACAGTGAAGAGGAGATCATAAGCTTGGAAGCCAAAGAATCAGGGTCAACATAAAGAGTATTAGTATCAGAGAGAGGTAATAGATCTATCCTCCTTTGCATTTTCTAGTATGAATTAGGAAATATTGCATGTAGTTGTCTTTTGTAATTGATATATCCTCCCATAGGACTAGAGGGATCATTTTTGTCTGCGGAAGGGATTGTCTGCACACAAAAAATGGCGACTTCATTGGGGAGTACATAACCCTTCAAACCTATTTTTTTTTGTCTTGTTTGATAAATATGGCCAAACTCTTAGTGATCCATAAATTTGATTGATTGTGGATCCAGATTTTGAGTGGTGTGTGGTTTAGAGTGTCAAATTTACTCATTTTTTCAACTTTGTTTGTTTTCTCCCAATTTTTCTCACCCAACGCATTTTTCCTAAGAATCAAAGCAATGTTAGTGTTGGTTTTGCTAATTACAGTCACGTTGAAGACAATGTCATCGCTGACTTTGACCATTACAATCATGCTAGTCCAAAAAATGAGTTTTTATAGGGTTTTTTGATAGAATATATGGAATGTATTGATCTCTAGAGTCTTTCTCCTCCTCTGTGTGCATAGAACTTTGACTTATTGTTGTTAGATTTTTTGTGGTTTGAAAAAGTATGTCTCGTGTTTACATAGTGAAAATGAATTTTGGTTGAATCTTTAGTTCTTTGGGTAATCGAATTTACTATTTTGTTGCTTGGATGTGCTACTGTTTTGCTATCTGATAAGCATTTTAGTTCTTTTGGAAACCAGAAAGAAATTGAATTCTCATTTGTTAAGATTTCATCTCAAAATTGATCATTACTTATGTAAATTGCATTAGATTACATTGCACTGGAAAGTTTTTTTTTAGATTGTCATTGAGCATAGATTACGTTGCTTGGTGTTGAAAGTTGATAAGTACATCTTCATTCTTTTTAAAAAGAAAAAAAATCATGTAGGTGAAATTTAGTGAATTAAAATCCATTTAATTTTTGATCGTTGCATTGGAATTGTGGAATTGAAATATGTAGTTAGGAATCTATTGTTGGTTGCATATTTGATTGTTGCATCAATGTTTGCACTTCTTCCCTACACTAGATAGCTTTCATTGAAAATGAAAAGAGTCATTTTTTCATATTAGTTGCATCATATGTGTGTTCAGGTGACATCGATTTTTGAGCCTTGAAACTAAAACAAAATTCAAGATCAACTTTAAAATTTATCTCAATTAACCTAAGGAGCATTTGGAACATTAATGAAAACATCTACAGGTATAGGCTAGAGACATGTTCCGATGTCGTTAAATGTAAGAGTTGTCGTTGTTTTCCAGAGTTGCATCCTGGTGGTGAAATATCGTTCCATGTATGGAAGTGTATGGGATCGTTATCCACGTACCTTCGGGTATATTAGACGGCACTCCATGCATGCAAATTATATGGGAACGCTCTCATTGAATGGTTATGCAATAGACAGTACTACTACAGATTGCACTCCCACATAAAATCGAGTATATTTTGTGAGTCCCTTATAGGTTTTTATCCATCCATAGGTAATTGAGTCTGCTGCCTTGCATATCGTGATACACCGAACACAACATTCTAGGAGATTGGTTGTCGTACATTAAGTCCTTGGTTCGCCTGAGTGTATATTGCAGTTCACGATTGCTTGGTAAATCTTTATGCCTAGTTACCCCTTTTTAACTTATTTATTGTTAATTTCTAAAATTAATTATTGGTGGAACAACATCCCTCCTATGGAAATACTCCTTAGTAGATATTAGGTTGAGACTAATGGAAACAGTTCCTGAGTCCACCAATCAAGGAAACCCCTCTGACAAGAATCCTAGTCCTTTTCCTTATTTTGGGAACAGTGGCGCCCCCTATATGGAAATGTTGTCCCTTCCCGGATTTACCATTGCTTTGCTAGTTTGGTTATTTTTGACCCCTATGGTCCTGAATGGCCAAACTGATTCTCAACTGATTTCTCCTCCACCCGAACAACATCAACCTAATGTTGATCCTAAAATTGACCCCTTGCCTTCTTCACATGTTGTTTCTTCACCCCTTTCTCCCTCTTCACCTAGTCAAAGTATTGATTCCAGTAACAAGGGAGCTAAGAAGAAGAAGATGATGACGAAGAAGAAGAATAAAAAGAAGCAAAGGGCCAACCAGGAAACCATTTCTATGGATGCAACTAGTGTGGAGAAACCTTCCAATCAACCCCGTAAAGTTAAATTCCATTGCATGCTTTGTAAGGGTGACCACCTTCTTAGATATCGTCCTAGTATTCCCAAGGTATTAGAAGTGTCATCTACAAGCTCATATCAGCCTTTATCATCGGCCTCTAAAGATCATGTTGGTGATAAACCCTCAACTAGTGATAGTAATGTCCATGGGAAAAAGGGTAAAGTCAAATTTCCCTGTAAGTTATGTGAAGGAAATCATCATATTCACCTTTTTCCTTATATGGATGAAGCCTCAAAAGTGTTGCACAAACTTACAGCTTCTCAGCCTCGTATTCTGACTGATTATCGAAAGTTTTCCCTTGATCCTCCACTAGTTGATCAAGTGATTGACAGAATTCATCTCTAGTCAATCCCACTCTCCTTGAATGTGAATCCCATGAGCTCATTCCTAACCAACCATCGGTTGAGAAAATGGTTGACTTGATTCCACCTTTAGATGATTGTACCTTTCCCGTAGATAGTGAACTTCATACCACTCAAGTTCTTCTTGTTTCTTTAGAATCTAATGAATTTGGGGGGAATCCCCATTCCCATGGCACTAGGGGGTGATCCTCCTATTCCCATGGCACTAGGGGATGATCCTCCCATTCTCATAATGGAAGGGGGAATTTCTCTCATTCCCGAGACACCCCCTCCAAATAGTATGGTCACTTCCTTTTGTTGGATTCGACTGACAATATAGTGTCTTCCTTCTTATGTGTATTTCCATATCATTGTAAAGGTTTATAATATACATGTACCTAGCATAATCATAAATGAAGGTGCATCGGTTAGTATTATGTCCTCAACTACTTGGCAACCTTTAGGTTCTCCACAACTTGTACTCATTACCCGGAATCTGTTGGCTTTTAAAAAAGGAACCAGTCAACTATTAGGGATCCTTCCTCAGTTTCCTATTACTTTGGGAGAAAAAATCATCTATATCAATGTGATGGTTGTCGAAGGCCCTTTGGATGTCAATTTACTCCTTGGTTGTGACTATTTTTATGTCATGGGAGCTCTTGTCTCTTCTCTCCTTCATGTCATATGTCTCTCGCATGAAGGAAGAATTGTGACCATTGATCAGCTTTTGTCCATTGGTCCTAATTTGACTCCCAATCAACCACATTCCCTAAATGGTCCTTGTATGCAAGTGGCATCACCCCCGCCACAGGTTAATTATGCGGCCACATGTTCCATGCCCGCATCTACTAATGATCTAGTCGGTTATATAGTGCATCATGTACTAGGGGCATTGGAGCCTAATATTTCCATGAGATCACTTGATAGGTATCCCTTCCAGAGTATTGTTCTCCCATCTGATAAGAACCTCTTGGAAGCCACAGCCTCTTATGGTCCATGATCAAGGTTTTTGGGGCAGAGTTCTTTGTCTTGTGTCAAGCTCCTTAAAAAATGAATCAAGGTTCTCAGAGCACAGTTCCTTCTCTTGTGTCAAGCTCCTTAACAAATGAATTAATTTTTTTGGAGTAAAGTTCTTTGTCTTGTGTCAATCTCCTTAAAAAATGAATCAAGTTTCTCGAAGCAGAGTTCCTTGTCTTATGTCAAGCTCCATATCAAATGAATCAAGGTTTTTAGAGCAAAGTATTTTGTCTTGTGTCAAGCTCCTTAACAAATGAATAAAGGTTTTCAGAGTAGATTTATTTTACTTGTGTCAAGCTCATTAAAAAATGAAACAAAGTGTCATGAGCATGGTTCTTTTCTTGTGTAAATATCATTAAAAAATGAAACAAATCCCCTCCCAATTCGATTCTTTGGTTAGATCTCATAAATTCCCAGTCAAGTCTTTCACTTGATCTCGTAAATGAACCTTCATTCCACCCACCTTTTAATACCCAATAGTCTACTTAGGTGAATGAAATGAAGCTTAAGGGGCATGTAACTTCAATTGAGTCATTATGTCAGCGGCATGCAAACTTATCTCAAGAATAGTTTTTCTTTGTTTAAATCTTGTGTAAAAATTAAACCAAAATCCAAGCATAGTTTTTTCTCATGTTTCAAGCTTGTGAAAAAATGAAACCATAGTCAAGTATCATCAAGCATAGTTTTTATTTGTATTAACCTTATTTAAAAGTGAAACCAATCTCAAGCATAGTTTGTCTATGTTTCAAGCTTGTGTAAAATTGAAACCGTTCTCATCCTACCTCTCGTGATTTCCATTTTTATCAGCATGTTTTTTCTAGATGAGCCTTGGTTTTTTTATTCCATCGTCACCATCTCTTTGGTTGATCATACGCTTTCACTTGGTTGTTTTACCCTTGCCTGGGGAACATCTGCGATGAGTGGTCTTCTTGGCCAACCTCTTGACCTTTACATGTTTTGAGTAGTTTCATCATCACTGGAACCATTTGTTATCATTTTATACCACTCATTCCTCCAAGTGAATTCCTCTTTCACCTCTTTTCAGACTCCAAAAATATGAAAATATTGTTGAGCACTCATCTTTTTGAACTCGTAAAAGTAAATGAAAAGACATCTACTCAATACAAGTTGAACCATTTTCCGGACTAAGATAGACTACCTATGAAAAAGGAATACCTTAGTCGAACATGGCTAAGAGGTTCTCTTGAGTATTGTTTTCTACCTTTTAAGACTTAAGAGACTATCTATGAAAAGGGACATCTATAGTTTTCTTTTCCACCTCTTTTTCAAACTCTCTAAACATGAAAAAATGTCAAGTTACCCCTTCGTCGGACTTGTAAAACTAAAACAACGAAGGACTTGTCACCATGACGAGACCGAGCTACTTCTTCCTAGGGATCTTTATAGATACTAGGATGGATTCATCCAAAGGATGAACTTATACGATAAGCATATGTTATCCTCTTAAATATTGAGATTAAAAATAAATAGGTACTCGCTAGAGATAGTGGGGGGGAATGGAAAGAAACATATATCTCATATTTTTTGTGAAAGGTCATATGTCACGCTTGAACATGACATTTATCTGCATCTTGTGTAAGGTTTGGGACAGCCTCACTTTGTCACTTGGCTTACCAGGTTTGGGAAATCCATTTTCCTCTCATTTGATTATATCATATTGTGACCATGACCTCTGATCTTATTCTGAGTCAAATGCTGCCAAATTCCATAGTCGTTTCGTCGATATGTTCAAGAGAAGTCTGGAGAAGTCCCACCGTAAATTCAAACCACTTATACCCCATTTTACTTTCTCTACATCAATCTTGAATCACTCTTGCCAACTTTGTAAAATCCTAGGTTTTGTGTCAATGACGTGGGAAACTTTATGGCCCTCCTTCGACAGATCACTTCCTGTCGACTCCAACTCATTATCTAGGAAGATGATATAGGAACTCCCTTTCAATACCTTGGATCTTTCATGCCTCAATGGTAGGTTCTTTGCATTCGAAGATAGGTTCACATCACTGGCCTTCGATCGAATGATTCTACAAGTGTTCGACTTCAACTTCATTGTTCCCACTCGTGGATTGTGTTGTTGTACCTTGAGAACCATCGCCATCATTGGTGGTTTCTCTCGTGCATGTTAACGGTTTACATCATTGGCCGGTAATCAAGTGGTTTCTACCATGTTCAATTACAACCCATTTATTCGCATGGTGAGATTATTACTTTGGTTGGATTGAGACAGAGATGAAGACAGTGGGTTTCATTTGATAAATCAAAGTTGCATGGAGTTATTAAGTATTCATGATTGTAAACATGATCCTTTACATATCGATGGTTTTTTCTATGTTTTGGATCCATGTATTGGTATATTCTTATGCTTTAAGCATACTTACATCAGAGATGTCAGATATATTGTATTATGTGTGATTTGCACCTCTCCTGATGGTGGTTCTCTAAGTCCTTTCCTTTGCTTGTAAAGCATTTCATCCATCACTTCACATTTTGACTTCATGTTTTAGGGAGCATTTGTTATACAGTATTTTTTTGCACTCCCAGTCTCATATCCTGAAGTGTCACACTTTGTGTCGTTAATGTCACAAGTGTCGCAAAGATATGAAAGTTGTCACAAAAAATGTATTCACCATGAAACATGTTTGGAACATATCTAAAGAAAAGGAAGAAAATGTGCCTTGAAAGCATTTTGAAGAGCTTTTCAAAAACCTTATTCTGCAAGTCCGACGCTAATTTTATCAAGAAAATCCACGCTAGTAACCTCTGGCATTACACATGTCTAGCACTGCCAGCGCGGATTTTATTTGGAAAATCAGTGTTTTTCCTCTTCAAGCAGTTTTTTCCAAAATGGAGGACAAGGTTCTCTTACTAGAAAGCTCGATAACAACGATGTGGTTTCAGGTAGATGAATATTGGAATCAGTCCTCCCATTCCTGACCCTAGATCCTACTTTTATGGATCTATTACTTGATATGTGTAACTCCTCCCTCTTTTCATGGATCCTCAACTCCCTCTCCTTCCCTATAAATGAATTTCCCACCATCCACTAATGGGTTGTTGTTGGTTGGTTGGTTGTCATCCTAGTGCTGAATTGTGCCCAAATGTTGCCCAATTGCAAAGGATAAAAGGTGTTTGAAGGCTAAGGCTTGGAATTGGAATCACACTTGAAGTAGGCTTCCAACATCAAGGCTTCATTGGTTGTAATGCTCCCTTTTCATCTATTAATAATACAATATATGTTTTATTTCGATAAATGTGTCAATTATTGCCCATTTATTGTAATCCTCCTTGATCTGTTACATAATTTGTATTCAAAAATGTTATTCTTTGCATAGTTTTTCTGTCTCCACTTGATCTTTCTTGCAAGAACTCATGTACAACAGTGAAGAGGAGATCGTGACCTTGGAAGCTAAAGAGTCAAGGTCGACAACAAGGGTATTAGCATCAAAGAGAGGTAGGAGATCTATACTCCTTTGCATTTTCTAGTATGAATTAGGAAAGATTGCATGTAGTTGTCTTCTGTGGTTGCTAGATCCTCCCATAGGACTAGAGGGATCGTTCCTCTCTGCAGAAAGGATTGCCTACACAACAATTGATGCAGCATCAACCCCTTTTTTGGGAGGACTTGTGTTTGACACTTTAAATTTCATGATATATTAAGTATGGATAATTTTTTGAAAATGTGTGGTGGTTTTCATGCAAATTTTGAAAATCGTTGTTGCAACATCATTTTTTTTATCATTTTTTACACTTTAAATTTCATTATGTCCCAAGTCTAAATGTTTTTTTAAATGTTGATTGTTTAACCATGTTTTAAATGGTCTTAATCCTCTTCTTGTTTTTATCCTAAGATGTTTGTTTTTTAAGGTTTTTTCAATCTTGTGTTTTTTGTTTTTTTACAATGTTTTTTAATCATGAAAATTTTTATTCTTTTTACAAATTTAAAAAATAATAATTAAATTAATATTTGAAATTATGTTTGTATATATTTATATATCATTAACCAATACTTCAATATGTCCAAAAATGATAATGTTTGAAGTTTTTGTTTCAAAAATAATGGTTCACATAATTGTTTAAGTAAAAATCAGAATAAATAAATAAATAAAACTTAGTATATTGGAAAGCAAACAAACAAAATGAGTTAAACAAGAGAAAATAAGATAAATAAACATAAATTATTAATTAATAATTTAAACAAAAAAACAAAAAAACATTTAAAGAAAAAAGTGGGAAAATAAATAAGTTTATAATCAAAGTCTATTTAAAATAAAATAAAATAATGAGAATTGAAACAAAAAACACATAATTATAAATAATATAATAATAATAAAACTAAATAAAATTAAAACATTACAAAAAATTAAAATAAACAAATAGAACATAATTAAAAAACAAAAAAAATGTACAAAGAAAATACAAAATATTTAAAAAATATATATTACAAATACATTGAATTAAAAAAATAATAATAATAAACACATTAAAAAAATAAAAAAATTCCCCGATGGGCGTGTAAGATGTTTGAACTAATCCCCAGGACGTGGACATTAATAATCACCCCACGTGTAATTAAATACGAGGAAGCGTATTATAGAAGTTTTGCCTAACGCCTTGAGGGCGAACATTTTGGAGGAACTCCTGGGTATATCTCGTTTGGTTTAGTTGTTAGAAGGTATTTGCAAGGGAAGGTAGATGAGGTGAAATTTTGTTGGGGATGGAATATGTTCATATGTGAGGGGAGGCCATAAAGGGGTGACAGTCACGTTCTCTTGTTTCTCGGTGGTGCATGCGATCATGGAGGGGAATTTTTCCCTCATAGGAGGAAGTCCTTTAAGAGTTATCATCACCAACCCTGTATCAAATATCAGCTCACCAATAGTTTGAAATTGATCTCTTAGTTGAGATACCCTCATGATGTAAGATTGCATAGATTCCCCCTTGTTCATCTTCATTTCTTTTAGTTTGTTCTTCACACTACAAGGAAAATAATATCTATCATAGCTTATAATGGATATTTTTAGAAAAATTACCAAAAAAACATCCGCTAAAACATCTATTTGTGATAGTAGATGTTTTAGTGGAGGTTATAATGGAACTTCATCACAGTTGAAAAAATTTGGGCAGCAAGAGGTTTTAGCGGATTTTTTTTGTGGTCCGCTTAATGGACCAAGTAGCACCGTGCGTTGCATATATAGATGCATTGAACTTCATACATAACTAAAAGCACCAAGGAATTGAATGCAAATAACATTGGCGCGTAATGTATACCGCATCGTGCTAATATATAATAATAATAATAAAGCCTCAAGGCGTTCTTGTAAGGAACGACACCAAGGCAGACAAAAAATAATTGCACTCTCAGTGTTTTTGTTTAAACTCGCAACGTCAACGCATATTTTTTGTATAAACACGCCAGTGGGTTATTTATATAAAAGGACCAATGTTGTTAATTTTCATAATGCACCGGAGCTGGAAATAATATTTTGTAGGACCGGGGTGTTAGTTTTGTGAAAGAACAATTGCATTAAGAATTACAATGCATCGGGGCTTTAATTGCAAGCAATATTGGTGCTTGAAGAACTAAACGCCTAGGTGTTGTTGTTTTTTGAAAAGGCCTCAGTCATGCAAAAATATGTCTTCACGGTGCTTTTATATAACATAACACACTAATGCGCCTTGATGTTATGGACGCACCGGTTTTTTGTATAATATTTTCTCTTTTTTGAAAACATCGACCTGTGACAATACAATTATTGTAATTTATAAATCTGTTATTCATCGAAAAATCGCCATATATCTTTTAAATGTATTCATATAAATTAAAATTTGATTAGTGCATTTGTATATGATGTTTGTATTATATTATTATATGATCATATTTCACATCTCTTCATTATAATATTTAATCATCCATATATTTAATTAGTGGTGTAATATTTCACAGCAACATTGGATAACACAATAGAATAAATTAAAATTTAATTTATTATATATCAATAAGAGACTATTTGTCATAAAAGATTGGATAGTTATTGGTAACACCTTGTCTTTCAATTGGGACACTATGTCCATTACATTAAACAAAATGCCTGATTTTCACAAACAATTATTTCAAAAAATACAAGAAGTTTCATTTATATCCGAATAGATCATCCTTCTTCATTGGAACTATCATTAGTGCTCGAGCTACTTACATGACTTGGGTTATTTGAAGGAGTGTTTTGTTGATTGGATCGATTGTTTTGGTCTTCTTCATCTTGCTTCATTTGCAAGAAGAAAAATAAAGTGTAATGAGTGTATCTACATTGGTGAGAATAATGAAACTTGAAATAAATAAAATACATCAATGTAAATCAAATAGCAATGTATCATAGCAAGAAGTGAATCACAAATTATGCAAATAGTTTTAAAATCAAGTCTCATGCCTTGTTGCAACGAGTCTTTTGTTGGAACTACCTTTGTTTCCTGCATCTTTTAAACCCCATTATAAATCATAGATTTAATAGAAAGGATTTCTTTGTTTTATTAATTATAAACTCAAAGAAGTAAAACATATAATTATAGATACTTACAAATTCCACAATTAATTTTTAATATGTGAACATATACTCACAACCCATATTTAACCCAATGTCAATCAATTCTTCTGATGGCTCTTTTTTGTATGTTAGCAACTATTTGAATACATTCAAGGATGGTTGTTATAAAACAACTTAAAATATGAAAAAATGAAACTTTGAGTTGCTATAAGGAAACATTAACAATTAATCACCAAATTTCATATCAACCCTTTTCTTCCTTGTCGTCTTCTTTTATGTGTTGAATGAGTTCCATTTTGTTTTTTTCTACAAGAAAATACATGAAAAATAATATTTAATTCTAAATTATTTTTTTATATGTACAAAGTCAAATATGATTACATACATTTGAAACTTGTTGTTGTTGAGATGGCTTCTCTTGTGATGCAATTATGTCCATGTCATTGACCGTATCCTTGTACACGTTTTTGGACATTCCTACTGGCATGTTTCGCATATTAGCTCGTTGATCATTTGGGATTTTCATAATCTTCGTGAAAAAAAGTAATAAACTATTTTTATATTGATATATGAAAACTAAATATAACAAAATTAATATTAATAAATGAATGGTTTGTAGTAATATATACATATAATTCTAGAAAATCATTTTAACTAGGAATATTATCTTTTGAATGACTATTTTTTGTTGTTGTATGTTTTTTTAATTGCAAGTCTGACATGTCTCATTAACCATTGCTCTGAAAAATATTCCCGTAGTTTAGATATAATTTTGTTCTTAGAATCATTGCAATGATTTTTGTATTGTAAGGGGAAAGTACGTCTATACGTTCATTCCACTAGAACCCTCATAGTTTTGTAAAAGAAAATCCCCTTTTCATTAACCTTCAGCACCACTCCAAATGAGCTAAGGACCAATTCATCGTTTTTACATGCTCTATAATTTTCTTCTCTTAGAACAACATTGATTTTTTCCTTCGTTCTTGCTCCCTGTAGAAAATTAAATGTATATGAATTATTTAATTGTTTGAAATGTTATCTAATATTCTTAAGTATATTATTAATGAAAAAAAAAAAAAAAAATCATATTATATAGTCTTTTTCATTCACTTGATTGATCCTTCTACAATTTTTCTATCAGGCTTTTATGCTCTTCTACACTTAGATTAGAAATAATCTTATCAAGATTTTTCATTTTGTGGCTCTGCATGACACACACTAACCAATACATATTAGTTAAACTTAGATATAGTTCAAACATATTAATTTTGTAAATAATTTACAAAGAACTTGCATTCTCTATTTTTTTTATCATTGTATCGATTATTAATTTTATTACTTCATACATTCTCACACATTTTTTATCAATATACAACTTGTACCATTCAATATAGAAGTTATTAAATAAATTTTATAAATAAATCAAATAATTTTCAGCCAAAAAGAGCTCTGGTAATTGGTGTATTTATCTGAATATATGCACCGGTATGTTTATCCATTAAATACATCGATCATTTAATTGTTAGGCACCGTTAGGGAAAATTAATTTTTTTAATAATTTTAAATTTTGTTGGTGTGATTTGTAACAATAAATGCACCGCAATGATTTGATGGTGTTATTTAGTAGAGGCATGTTGGTGCATTATATTACATTGGGAGCAATGATCAATAGATTGGACATAACCGACAATGTTATAATATATCGGCGTGTTGTATTACACAAGGTG
The DNA here is from genome assembly GCA_000404065.3 of Pinus taeda. Classification (NCBI taxonomy): domain Eukaryota; kingdom Viridiplantae; phylum Streptophyta; class Pinopsida; order Pinales; family Pinaceae; genus Pinus; species Pinus taeda. The sequence continues at coordinate 101,095 of APFE031031081.1, forward strand.
CACTAGTGCGTTATATTACAGAGTGCGTACCGCAGAAAATATATCAATTTTTCTTGATGGAGAGGGCTGCCAGGGTTTGGATCTAATTCAATAGGTGAATCCCTACTTTACATGTCAAATGTCCTATATATAGTAAGTACACAAACCCATTAAATCTAAAATGCTTAAAATGAAAAACCCTAATTGTGAAGTGGTAGAAGATGTTAAACCCTAAGGAGAAATTTTGCAGGAAGAAGCAAAGATTTAAGGTAAGTATTGAATTTTTTGTTTTTCTTCTGAATTTTAATTAAATTTAAATAGGAACAGAACTTGCATAAATTTTTTATAATAAAATCAATAGTAATTCTTATATTATACAGGGCTTTTGTTTTTTTGTCTAAATTGTGATTAAATCTAACAGAAATTGTAAAAAAAATTAACTGTAAAATTTAAAATTTTCATTATCTATGGTTTTGAATGAATTACCATACCTTTCAAATTTTGATCTTTCTACAATTCCAAAATATTCCGCTGCTCCACAGTGCTCCTAGTATGTCTCTCTTGCAAATGATCTCTCATTTAATTAAACCCTAACAAAAATTGTAAAAAAATTTATTAGTAAAATAAAAAATAAAATTTAAAAATTTTACTATGCAAGGTATTGAGTGAATCACCATACCTTTCAACTTTTGATCTTCTAAATAGTTCTCCTTCTCCAAATTATTTTGTTGATGCACATTTCTCGTCATATGTCTCCCTCCAAATCACTCCCTTGAAATTTTGTGAAAAATAATGAAATAGTGAACAACTTTTTACTATTTGAAAGATTTTATGAAATTAGATTTCAAAAAATCAATTGCCAGCCATTTTTTAATTTTAAAACAAAAAAAAAAAAAAAAAAAAAAAAATCATGTTTTTTTTTTCAATTTATTTGAACATCGGTGTGTTTGATAGTCAAAAAGACCGATGCGTTTATAAGAAAAGTGAACCGACATTGTCGAGGCACCAAATTTTTCCAACACACCGACATGATATAATTCTTTTTTTATTTTCGAAATCCCCAACTACAAGTAACTTCACAAACCTTATTTTACAGTTCTTGGTCCTCATCTTTAGAGATATAAATTTCTAATTTAAATTGGTAAGAGTTGCTTTAAATTTTGATTTAAATGCTGAAAATTTCATAACTTTAGTATAAATTAAATTCATATAATAGGAATCTTTTAAGCTATTTAAATCAAATTAATTATATAAAAATCTTAAGTATTTGCATCTAAAATAGATGAATTTTATAACCCATATGAATTGGTTAAATTTATTTTTGAATCATTTTATTATTATTAATATTATATTAAAATTGAATGAGTTACACATTTTCATCTTATTAAAAACTAACTAAATTATTTTAGCTTTAATTATTTTTTCCTTGTGAGTATTGAAATATTTTACTAATTAAGTTAGATTGAATATCGATGAACTATCTAAGCAATATAAAAATATTTATCATAATTTTACAATCATAGTTTCAACCATACTAAACTTTGTAATTTGTAAAAATATATTTTCCTTTTTTTAAAGTAAGTCGTTTTGCATGCAATTTCATATATAAAAGTTTGATATAAGTTCACCAATACATAATCTATAATAAATATTATTTCATAAAAATAAATATCATTATGATAACCATCTAACAAACATATACATCATCTAAGATACACATTCAAATTCACTACCATCATTTAATTATATAAACCTCTAACACATATAAACGTCATTAAATAACACACAAATTTAGTAATCTAACATGGTGTCATCATCTTGATCACATCTAACAAAACACAAACATTGTAATCTAACATCATCACCACACACATCGTCAAATTAATATACATCCCATGTGAAATAATTGTTATCACATACACATCTATCTACAAGCACATTAAATGAACATATCTAACATGACCTAACAATATACACATCAACACCAACATATAAATTAAGTACATAAACATGAACCAAAAAATGCCCCATATATATATACAAACAAGTCAAATAATTGCAATCAAATATCTGATACAATAGATGTAGTAGTGTCAGCCTGGTCTATAGTAGAAGATGATGGATGATCAACTACTGCCTCAACATCTGTTGAACTATGAGGTCAAAGAGGATGAGGTTGGTCTGTAGCAGAAGACGATGGATGGTCAACTACTGCCTCAACACGGTTTTTTGAACTCTAGGGTGGTTGGTATGATTTGTCAAGAGAAACATAAAGCATTTCCTCTAACTCTGGCATCTCATCATCAAGCGACTGAGGAGGAGGTGTACTACTAGAAGGATCACCAACACATTAACAGTCATGATCTGATGGGGCAGTTCTACCATAAGCATCATGATAACCACCCTCATCTAATGTATTTGTCATTACATGCCCTACATCATCTCACGTCGACAGTCCCTGTAGAGATCCACAAACCTAGAATCTGTGTTGATATCTCGATCCCTCGTAGGGTGGACTCCCTCCTCAACCAAAACTTTATCCAATATGTCGTAGTATTCCATTTGCAATTGTAGACTAGCCCTACGGCCCTAGACACCCACATCCCCCTGAGGATGTGCCTCACCCTCTTGGGCCTCACCCATCTCCTCGTCTCCTCCATCCAGTGGGGGAGGAGGCATGTCCCCATCAAATGTGTCGATGTCTACAAAATATATAGTACATAACAATAATTATACAATTTCATTAAACAATTTAATCAAACAAATTAAATTACGTGCTAAAATAAGTTTTATTCTAAATAATTAAAATAATCAAATGAAACTAGATTTTTAAATAAAACACTAATATTACCTCTATCATCTGGAGGCTCCGGTGATGTGAAGAGGATGTTGGGACATTGTCTCCAATCAATCCCCACATACAGAAACACCAACAAGACAAACACATGGTCATCCTCACTGGACAATAGCACCAGTGCCTAGGCACAAATCTTGGTTGGATACTTTGACATGACTCTTTTGGGCATCATTTGCCCCCACATATGCACCCGAACCTCAGTGATCGGCCTAAGAGGGAGACGGTCAAATGTATGCCTCATCTTTCGAAACCTCTCAAAAAATAAACAAATTTATGAAGTGAAAGGGAAGGTCACTCTCCCATATATCATCGCATGACATCTATCTAAAGCCATACAAAACTGCCTCAAAAAATTGGTAGACCATCTGATACAACATGGCGCCTGAATCAAAGAATTGACATAATACAAAATAGGGAAACTAATTTGTTTCCCATCACTACTAAAGTGTGAAATGGTGGTGACTAATAATGAGAGGAACCTAACCTCCTATGTAGAAAAATAAGAAATTTGTAGCTATCCACCATGCACCTAAAAATCTATTGGACGGACTGCATGAGACCCAACATATCTTTCAGTGTGGGAAGGTTGAATCTTAGCTACAACCCCATGGGTGACATCATGGAAATAGGGAAAAGCATCCCCTCTCTTGGATAGGCTAGTGATATAATGTATATCCTCCTCAGAGGGATTATACCACGCCTCAAGACTAACATGGAAACCCTTCTCTTAGACACTCCACCAGTGAAACACATCCACCAATAAGATAGAGTGCACCTTCATGGATGTATCCTCCTCATAGTACTTGAAGAGGCCTCCATTCTTTAAGAGTTCTCATGTCACTGTAGTAATAGGGTGAGGCTATAAATCCATCTCCCTCTCTCTGGCCTCCCATGGTCAGGCAATATTGTACTGATCTGTCATATGCTCCTGCTTCTACTGTTGCTCCCTATGTTGACATCTCTACTACATGATTGACATATAAAACACATTAGCATCATACATAAAATATTTTTTTTATTAAATGGAAAATTTATTTATAAATATGGAAACATAACTTCTAATTAAAAAAATTATCGGTGCGCCAAACACAACCGCATCGGCATCAATGCGCACATACATATGACGCACTATTGTTGGTTCACAAATTTACATTTTCATCGCAGTGTGTCACACTTATGCACCGGTGTGCATATATAACCTTTCGCACTGTTACGGAATGTTCAGGTTATCGAACGCATTGAGCTATAGCTATATTTTTAAATATTATTTTTGCTATGTGATTAGTAAATATAAATGCACCAGGCGTAACCTAAAAATTGTACACACCAATGTATACATTATATCTTTCTCGGTGTGTTTTCATTTACGCAACGCACCACAACAATAGTAATGTGTTATGTTCATGCACCGAATGGCAATCCACCCTGTAAATTTATAGGGTGCATCGCAATCAATGCAAGTCAAACATATTGAGCGCACCGCGCAGGGAAAAAAATAAAAAACAATGAAATTTTTAAGCTAATTTGCAATACTAATCCACTAAAAAATTAAATTAGAGAGAAACATAGACATTACATGGACATTTTCTTATCAAGGAGGCATTGTTGACACGTAATAGAGAAAAACAAATTTTACCATGGTTTGAAAAAATTGGAAAGTTAGGTAGTCACCACGGTATGGAAGGATGGTGAGCAAGAGAAGCACCGACGTTAAGTCGCTTGCATGAGGCAAGAGTGGCATCAGTGCTCTAGAGCTCTCCAACATTGTAGATGGTAAAAATGAAATTTACGGTCAGGAGGTTTTTTCTTATTTAACCCTCCTTTGCTGCATTACTATAACTGCACCAGTGCTGAAGTTAAACAAGAGCGCCACTTTTTTTTAATAAAAAAATATATAGTGGTGCTTTTTTTAAGACACCTCAGGGCATTCTAATACAGGTATTGCATCGATGTTATGTTTGACTATAGCACCACTCTTTTTTTTAAATTAAAAATCGACTAGTTGTGCTCTTTAGAAGATGCCCCAAGGCGTTTTAATAAATTTACAACACTAGTGCACGTTGGAAAATAGCACCAATTTTTTTTTAATTTAAAAAATATATCGATGCTCCTTCTTAGTATGCACCAGGGTGTTTTACTACATGAAGGGCATCAGTTCCACAGGTTTATATAGCACATACATTTTTTTTAAGTTAACCTTTTTTTCGGTATTATCAATTATTCAAGCACTGGTGCGTTTTGTTATTTAGCACACCGTGTCTTTTTATTTACAAAAATAAATTTTCCATAGTGTGCCATGTTCTATGCAACATCAGTTCTTGTATGGATAATAAATCATCAGTGCATTTATATATATTATACACACCATCCAAAAAACATTCGCCTGCCCACGTCCGTTAGTGACCTCCACTACAAACGTTTTTTGCGCTACTTTTATAGAGGCTTCCGCAAAAACCTCTACTAGAAGGTCTTTTCCTTGCAATGCCAAGGAGAGGATGTGGTTCAAGTTGTTGATTTGATACATCCCTACAATATTGTCATACATATCCTTGGACATCTTCAAGTTACCAACATAAACAAGTAAATGATCTTGCAAACCATCAATAATAATTTTCTTAGCTTTGATCTCACCTTTCATATACTTGGACTTTGTGGCAGCAGGAGAATTCTCTGGAGGCTTAGGAAACTTTCCTTGCACATATTCCAAAACATCATTATCATCCAATGTAGCTTCTAACTTGATATTCTATGCAACAAAGTTTGATGAGTCACCCAGCCTCTCATTTCCCTTGAAGAAAGAGGTAGTCATCTTGTCCAAATCAAACAGGCTCCTTCACCTTCTTTCAAACATGATTCTTCTTGTCTCTTGACTCCTTGGGCTTTTCTCTTCACCTTGGCTCTGATAACATGTAAATTTCCCACTACTCTATGTTTTTAAAATTACTTTACCCCAATTCTTTAACTTCAATTAGAAATCAAATCAAACTTCTAGTAAACAATAGCAATTATAGATAGAATAGTAAATGACAATGAAAAATAATAGACAATCAGAAGCAATGACAAGAGACACCAAGATTGGTCAAAGACCAGGTTAAAACCCCATAAGGGGGAAAACCCTTTCAAATTAATATTCTTATTAGATTTTCATAAAATGTTTAGCAAAGAGTACAATAGATCCAATTCAACAATGTGTTAAATTCAACATTTGATTATTGAAATAGACAAACCAATATCCAACCAAAAATGAACCTCCAAAGTCAATTTTGGTCAACAATCAAATTCTGCAATTTTAGCCAAGTCAACAACAGTGAAACTTGCCCTAACCAGTCCTCAAAGTCAATGGTCAACACCTCCAATCAGGCTCAGTCAAAGCCTCCAATTCTCATCAAAGTCAGCCCAAAACAGTCAATCAAACTCAGTCAAAAGAGAGAGAGAATTATGCAGTCAACGTAGGTCAAAGTATTTGGTCAGACCCTATTGTCAACACAGGTCAAACAACCCAAAACACCTTAGTTTTTGTGCCAATAAATTCAGCCTTTTGAAATAGAAAATCTCCGAGTCAAACGAAATCCAAATATGCCCAAAACATTAAGGGCAACACTAGTCAAAGTCTCTTGCTCAGAAAGTCAACACTAAATTTTTGGATCTGCCTAAAAACCTTTGCACGTGTGAAGAGAACCTACAATCCTTAGAGTTGTATGAACCAATGAGAAGAGGAGATAGAATATTAATGTGTTGAGGTGATGTTAAAAAGCTGACCTTTAACTTTCATTTATATGTGTTGGAGGGGTACCAATTTTTATTTTAGGCCAAATTGGACATTTGTGCCATTAAGGGTTTTCTCAACAAAAATATATTTTTCCTCAACTAAATTGAGTGCTTCTAGGGAAAATTTTGGGTCACTCTAAGTGATGAATAATGTCCAATGAAGGGAATTTATCCCTGAGCTGCTAAATTAATAGGGTCGTGGTTGCGCAGGTAATGCACACTACCATTTGGGACCTAAGTTCATGACATTGTGCAAATAATAGAGCCATCTTCACTCTATTTGTGAGGATAAAAATGTATGAAGTTTGGCTCAGTGTCAGTCAAGGCACTAACACAATAATTCGAACCTTTTTGCAGGTAGTTCCACCCCGTCTGTTCTCTCTAGGTTTTTGGTTATTGACAATTTGTGTCAAAAGTGAGTGACGGTGAATGCACCAGGGTGAATGAAAGAATTGTAATGAATTGTGGGTGGTCTTTTTGTCCCAATTGTAGTAATTGCACCTATTTCTTGAGTTTCCACAACTCAAAACTCTGACCATTAAATTTATCGATCTCTATCTTTCCACCACTCGCCATCTTCTTTCGCCACCAGAATCGATCTTGTAGATCTCCCACTGAACAGGGTCTACCATAGGCTTGAACGAAACCCCTCAACAACAAAGGCATCCCCTTGAAGCCAAAAACAACTCTGATACCAAATGTAGGTTTTAACCCTGCACAGAAATTACCTGCATACGAATTCTAAAACACAAAAAAAATAAACAATGCGAGAGCATAACACATAAAACACATATACACAGAGATTTTCCCACTGGATCCCAAAACCGGGACTACCAGCTTGATTTTTCATTATGTTCCTTTCAATGTTATAATACAT
>APFE031031081.1:140758-170911 GCA_000404065.3 Pinus taeda
TACAAGGTAGCACTCTTGTTGATGGGTACAATAGCTCTGTGGTTCCTGAAAGTGGAGTAGAAAATCTAGTGGTCTCTGGAGAGAATACCACGTTATGGAATCAAAGGCTTGGACATAATGGAGAGAAGGGCCTTCGAATACTTCATGGTAAAGGTGTGGTAGAAGGTATGAGTAATAGCTCTCTAGATTTTGATTTATGTGAAAATTGTGTATATGGGAAGTAGAATCAGGTGAGTTTCCTCTCTGGTGGTAGGAAAGTGAAACAAATGTTAGAACTTGTGCACGGTGATGTGTTTGGACCTGTGAAGGTTCCATCATTGGGTAAGTCTGTGTACTATGTATCATTTATAGATGGCTTCTCAAGGAATACATGGATATATTTCCTTAAGAATAAATCTGAAGTCTTTGACAGGTTTAAAGAATTTAAGGCTCTAGCGGAAAACCAAACAGAGAATAAGATAAAGGTGTTGAGGACAGATAACGGTGGAGATTTTTGTAGTAAGGAATTTGAACAATTCTGTAAGAAGTGTGGTATAGTGTTGGGTCCCTATAATACTAGTGATTACCCCATTATTATTGTAGTTATACCCCTTATTAATATTGGTGTACCCCTATTGTCCCCATTTTGTTATTACTGTGCCCCATAGAATCCCTCTATTGTTATTTTTGTGGCTTTATATTATTATTGTTAGGTCGGCTAGGCTATATTGTGACTCCTTAGACTCCTATATATAGAAAGGAGGTTTTGACATTTGTATCATCCAAGAATTTTTCATTTATGTAATGTAAAGGAGGTTGCATTGTTTGGCCCTGGTGCTCAAATGGGGATAATCTATTTAGGTTTAGTTATTAAGGTTTTGTGTTTCAAGTCTTGGCTTGGTAGTTTTAACCAAGCTCACATTCACTCAGGGTGTGAGCGTGTAAAAATAACATTTCAAGTGGATGAGTTAATTGAGAATGTTTTATGATGCCATGTGTTGCTGAAAATAAAATGTTGAAATACTATAAATAATGTTGAAAATGATAGAAAATTAAACAACCAATCAAGCATACAAAACCCCACCCAAAAAGGCTATCATGTAGCTAAGTAAGAGAGGGAAAACAAGCTATTCAAAGACACATAAGATTCCTAAACGACCTAATTTCAAAGGGACTGAGATCTAGAGGCATTAATCTGTTGTAAATAGTGTAGACAAACAAAAAAAATCAGAGGTGAAAAATGTTGCAAAAGATAGGTGTGCAACTCCAAAACCTAAGATTCTCAAGGGGATCCTACAGGGAAAAGGAAAAACCCAAACTCTAAAGGGATCAAAATTAAAATAAACCTATCCAAAGTGTTAAGAAGTAATGGATCAGACTTTGAAAATCAGTGACTCAAAATGTTGAAACCCTAGACTCCTCACTCAGCCAATCTCTTCCTAATAATGTGGAGGCATACTCTAAACCCTAAGGGGGTTTTTCCTTCCTAAAAGAGAAAAACTAAGAGAATATAAGCCTAGGGGAGACTAAAAACAGAGATAAAGTGCCCTTCCTAGTATACACACAACTGTACTCTCCACAAATCTGAACTTTTTTTGAAAATATTCCAGAAACATTTCAAAACGCAATTACTGACCTGGAAAAATGGAAAACATAGTTTTTGGGCCAAAAAGTGAGCTCTAGAGTGCATATCTAGGGCTGAAAAGTGTGTTTTCTCCCGGGACTCTTGGTCGGAAGATCTCACATAGATTTTTCTGTCTCCTACTCGGCTAGTACCTATAACCTGCATAAAGAACCAAAAAACCACTAGAATTCAAATTTTTGACAAAAAGGAAAGAATACTATAAATACAAATTGAGAGGCTAAAAACAGCTATAAAAAACCTTTAAATTTACTGAAACTTCAGTCACCCAGGAGCATTGTTATTACACCAGTGGATTCATCATTTGTTAGTGTGAAATTCTTGGAAGGTGTACCAAAAATACTTCACTTAAGTCACTATGTGACACATGACCCTAACAACAATTTGTGGTTGCTTACACTTTAGATTTGTGATAAACTTGGAAATAATTAACAAATAAAATGATTTATTAATTATTTCACGAGGATTAAGAATTTTGTGAAATTGAAATAATTTTTAAATAATGATTTAACAATTATTCCAATAATGGAAATACAGAGTAATAAATAAAGAGTGATTTATTTAATTATTCCTAGGAGATTTAGTCAAATGTGACAAGGACTAATTAACAAACAACGATTTAATAATTATTTCTAGAGAAATTAAATAAATAATGATTTATTCAATTGTTCTCATGGGGTTTATTTTATTTTAATTAGAAAATAATTTAATAAAAGTGGTTTACTAAATTATTTCCCATGGTTAAAGTGATTTTACTATGGTAAAATTAATCCTACACGGTGTATTTCGATCCACCTAGTTAGAAATGGCTAGGTGATCATTTTTTAGTGATAACACTTATGCTGCAGAAATAGGGCTAGAAGACTTTTCATCCAAGGAGAAGGTTGGAGATCATGGGAAGAGGCCCATGACATCAAGGCAACCAGGTTGTAAGCTTGTTCTCCTTTGAATTTAATACAAAGAAATTTATATTTCCTAATCATGTCTATTTTGATATTATTTGTGAGATTCCCTGATCACTCACATGGTTTATAATTGATTATTGATTCAACTCATGATGTATGTTAAGTTAAGAACTTCATTTTACCTTTGATTTTATATGCAATATTCTTTGATCCTTTTGAATGTTTCTATCTATGCATATCTCTTTTGGAGCACCACAAAGAAGTTGTGGAAATCATTGGAAAGTCCTCTAAAGCATTGAGGAAAAGATGGTTGTGGAAAGCACCGAAAGGAATTCAATAACCACTTTGTTAAATCGATAAGTTATTCTTCGCATACTACTTTTTTCAATCAGTCATAAGCTAAGGAATTCTAGGGAGATCCATCTTATTTTCATGTTTATTACTACGTTTTGTTGGAAATCTAGGGAGATTCATCTTTTCCACAAGAAGTGATTTGTCTGCCTAACAATAAGCCAAAATGTCTTCTTCTAATGTCCAAAATATACAAGGATATTTGACACAATTTACCCCTATATTACAAATAGTTATTCTAAACTAATTTTATCCATATATTCTCCAAAAGACATCTACAAACAATACATATTTGCAAAGCATAAAAAGAAACTATTAATTGGGTAAAACACTGCATGTTCTCCATAACAGAAACAACACGAGATTCATTTTCTTCAAGCTCGGATTGAGAGAAAATGGTATCCTGACTGTAAGTGGAGTCAAGGATACTCTCCTCATGCTACTCAAAAATCTTGTGTTACTCCATGAAATCATCATCTAATCCATTGCAAAACTCATTAACATTGGATTCCTCTCCCTGTGCTAGATTTTCTACACAGAAGCTCAACATTTCATTTTACAATCGCAGATGATCCATCTTGACCTCTGGTATTCCCATTCTCTAATTTAAGAGTTCACACTAAGCCCATGATTCAATATGGATTTTTATCTATTCATGTATTGATATCAATTCACCCACGATTTTGACAAGTGAGATGTCAAGATCTTCATTTACAATTCCAAAATCATGCTCCATGAACATGAACCTGTGCCAAAAATGTTGACAAAATTGACAAATTATTTCTCTAATCTATGACTCTATGCTTCCATACTCACTCTATTGTTATATATATACACACACTATTGAGATAAATTTCCTTGATTTGAAGCCTCTGCATTTGTCAGTAATTTCATCTCGAGCCATAGATACCAATCATTAAATAAAATCAAAGGCCATAATGGAAATATTGTAACCTGAGCAAAATTCCAATATGGACATATATATTACACATGAAAATTGCATCTTGAATGTAGAAACAACTATATCTCACATTTGAAAGGTTTTATTAACTATAATTTATCTTCTCCATTTATCCTCTGTCCAAAGCAGTGTGACGACCATTACCCAGGTGGTTGCATAGGCACAATCCTCTATTATAGACAGAGGCCACCACAATGCTAAGGAAATTAATGTGACTTCAAAATAATGTGTTTGGTTTATATGACAAGACCCAACACATTATTCCAAATTAAATTTTCATGAATGTCATAGGAAACAAATAGTTCACTCTATTCCTCATGGTATTGCTTTTACATGCAAGTCCCCTTCATCTATATTTATAAAACATTGTTCTAAAAGTGTTACTTGATTAGCCAATGAATTTTCCACCATGTTATTTTTTATCTTAACCTGGTAGAGTTAAATCAAAATCAATTTTATCCAATAATAATTTAATTTGATGCATGATAGAAACTAAGATATGCTCATCACTTTATTTTACTTTATTCACCAACTAGATCACAATCAGTGAATCGTCAAAACCATCAATCAGTGAAGTCCCTTAATATTAATCCAATTCTCTTCCTTGCCACAAAGCTAAGTGTTTATCCTAGTTATTTGTAGAAATCCCTAATCCCCACGAAAATTGAATCTCCCTTTCTTCATTGGGGTGAAAGATAACCCCTCCCACTCCTAACTTGGGTGCATTATTGGATAAGCTTCCTAACTTCTCTTTATCCCAAGAGTTCATATTAATCCTCCTTGGGAGGCCTTTAGGCCTATTTATATTGATTATTCTGAAGAGTCGGGATAGTTTTTATTTTTATTTTTTGAGTTCTTGGAGAGATTGTGAGAACTATAACCATTCTAATTTGAGATCTAAGGTCTAGGTAATGAAAGAACCTTTTTTGCACTTGGAGGAGGAGACTATGTTGCAATATTGAGGAGAGGACCTCATTGACTGAAGGTATATTTCTTTATATTCCATTCATGATTAGTATATTATTGTTCCCTTCCTGTACTTGTGATATGATCATGGTTTTTTCTTGTACATGTTATTTTTAGGTTGGCAAGCTCTCTCTAGAAGGTAATTGTGTGCTTTGTTGGTGGTGTATGTGTGCAGGGTCTTGGCTTATTGCGGGTGGGAGTGAAATCTTCAAGTAGAAGTATTTCTCTACATCAGGCCCAAAAGACATCATAGATTTGTGAGAGTTTCTGGTACCTTCAAACTCTTTTCTTATAGTGTCTTGTGGAAGTGTGGAAGTTGCTTGCTTGTATAGGAATAATCTAGGGCTAGATCTATTGATATTTCTTCACCATTACACACAACACTCTTGGTATATCCTTAGCCAATCTACTGGTTTAAAGGTAGCTTACATGTATTAGGTGAAATTCTCCTGTAACAACTAATTTGGATTTATGTTCATGAAAGATTCATAAAACATATATTTGTTTGAGAATTTATGAATTGAACACTTATTTTCCAACATTAAAATGGAATTGTTTATATATATATATATATATATATATATATATATATATATTATATATATATATATATAGTGTGTGTGTGTGTGTGTGTGTGTGTGTGTGTGTGTGTGTGAGAACAAGTGTGTGCAATAACAAATAAAATATTTTTCTGCATTGTTTCACATTTTTGCTTCCATTCTCCCACACACCTTCCTTCTGAACAATACTATATTTTAAACTGATTTGAAGCCACCAAAACTACATGTTAGGTGTAAACACATTAGCTTTGCACAATAGTCTTCAAAAATACACATTGTTCTTGTTCTTGAATCGAAATTGTGTGTGCACATATAAACAATTTCTCTAAAATTAAATACTTCTAGAACACATGTAGCATTCACCAATCTGTTACTCCAAATCTTTTTACTTTTTTTCTCTTTTGTTGATAGATTCAAATACCATCATACACAATTGACTAATGAGTTAATAATATCAGTGAAAATAACATATTTCCTTCCTTTACTACCCATTTTCACTTTGTACTAAAAAGTACTTTGTCAATTAATAATGTTCTCAATCTCATTTAACTTTACAATTCTCAGTTCCCTCGAAAATTAGTAGATGTTACTATTTCCCATGTGAAAGTTGTTACACACAACATTCTCAATAAAGAGAAATTTAAAATACTAATTCCACCATTTACGGGAAGTAACGGAAATAAATCTCGAAATCCCAAACTCATCTTCACCATTTACTCCACACTTTCCTCCTACTTTAACATCATTTACATACATGTCATAAGAGAGAGAAATTTATGATATAAAACAAATATGAATTATTTATCATCATGACAATTAGCTTAGAGACTATAAGTACTATAAATAGAAAACTATGCAAGGAAAATCACAAATAAATATCATGCAAAGACGCGCTCATCTACCTCTACCATGAATCAGCATGATGGCTAAGTTAGTCCCCACCACTATGTAAATGTCCAATAATTTTATTTGATATTGAACTATAAAAAAAATAAAAAATAAATTGGACTGAATTTGATTTACAAATTCCTTGGCACGTATTTTTGAAGACTATGGTGCAAATCTCACTATCAAAATGCATTTAAGCTAGCTACACGGAGAAAGGAACATAAACTCTCTTTCAAAATATTTTGTACATCTACATAAACATCCTCGAACACTTCTTCCACACACCTCCCTCCTGCATAACACTACATATTAATCAATTAGTTAGTTTTTTTTCACTTATGAAATTTGTGCAATGAAATTTTTTACAATTCTCAAAGTAAACCATTATTATAGTCCATAAACTATATCCCAATATATTAAATTGCTATTATAATATTAATCACTCTACACAATGTATCAAGGAACAGTTGTTGCGTAGAGTATGGATGTGCATAAAAAACTTACATTCTTCTTCTTTTGTAACTGCGCACAGCTGCATCTCCGCACCCAAAACAACTGAATATCAATTTGAAATTCAACCTGAGTGGCATCCCCAACTTGTTGTCTTAGTTGTCCATAATAAGTATCATACAGATTGTATCCAAAAACCCAAAAACTATAGTATTCCCCGACTAAAATAGCGAATTTCTCAATGCTACTTACCCCTAAATAAAGTTTACTTGTAAAATTAATCCTATTTAAAAATAATTCAAGAATATACAAGAAAAGTGTTAAGTGAAAAGGGAGTTGAAACTTACAAAAGTTGGAAAACCAAGAAAATATAACCATAAATTAGTTTAACTCATGTCAAATGCTTCAATATTTAAAAATATTCACAACATATGAAAACAAGAACCGCCATTGTTGAACCGTCATCTATATTTCACATTCATGATTTCATGCAAAAATCGCATTATATCACGTCTTGATTTCCAATGTCAGTTCTCATTGACCAATTCTGCATTAGCATGGATATATATGTGTCCTCATCACTTATATGTTTAGTGCTAATAGGTTCATATCACCAACTTTCTTGCTCATTGTCAAATATAATTCTCGTCCAGCCATAGAACATTCAAAAAATGTCACAAAAACATTGCCAATAACTCGTGATTAAAGTTAAATAGTATATATGATTAAAGTAAAACATCCACGTGGGTAAATATCAGTCTTTTCAACATTCAATTGACCAAATATGTGCTGGGTGTTCTATGAAACTATTAATAAGTGGTGAATAATATGTACTTTCGTGTAGGAGGGAAGTGTGTGGAAGAAATTTGGGGATGAGAAATCTATGTGGAGCACCAAAATGATTTGAAAGAAAGTTGTTGTTCCTTTCTCTACACACCCATTCCCCTGCACACGACTTCTTCTTGAAACACATTAAAAGGACATTTCATTGAATATTGCATAATAAATATTTAATTAACAAATGCATTTAATACCGCATAATAAGTATTTAGAAACCTTGAACATAGTTTTGAAAATCGCACATCGAATCATCAATCATCTCTATATCAAATAAAGTGTTCCCACATCAATCCACCCTTAAGATAAAATGAACCAGAGATGTAGAACATTACGAATTAAAGTTTTTATTCCATGTTCTACATATTAAATTATCCTCATGCATAGTTCTGACAAGAAAGATTGACTCGATATAGACCATACTCTTTAACAAATTCCATTGCACAATGATTCTTTGCACACCCTTTCTCGCATAAACCCATTCTCCTTCTTCTACATATCACAAAATTATTCTATGTTGTCCATGCCTCAACTCTATATAACCACTATCAAAATAAAAATTAATTCATAATTATTATATTTCTATAATAGTTGCAAATTTCAATGTTGGCATAAATACAGATAACAACATTAGTAAATGGTAGTTAGATTACATGTTAGGATTAAGCCTTAATTAAGTTTTCAATATCCACTAATCGAGGCACGGGAAATTGATATGTGCAAAGGGGAAACATATGTGGAGCTATAAAAAATACGGGACAAAATTTAATCAAGAAAAATTATGACAAGAAAAATGCACAGAACTTAGCACAACACTCCTTACTATCGAATAGATGACTAACAAAATGACAACTTAGGAGAGCACGTAAAAAATAACTTTGGGTGTCAAATTGGATCAGAGAAAATTGATTCTTAAATATGTTAAACTTATGGTAACATAAGGATAGTTGTTTTAATCACTAAGCTGTAATCAAAATAAATACTACCGTATTGGATGTAGAGAGTTCGTTGAGCATGGAAACTATAACATTCAACTATATGCCAGTAGCTATCATGTTAATAAATATAACTGCAAGTGTGGTTGTTGGCATAAATGACTACATGTTCTGTTATTATCCTTTCATTGTGAAATTGCCTTGTCATGTTAATAATTATAGCTACAAGTGTGATTGTTGGCGTAAATGAATGTATTTTCAACCCCTTGGATTAGTGATCCTTTTTTACTGTAACAACCTTGGTTAAAAACTCGTGTAAAATATATAAATACTACAGATGATGGGACACATATTCCAAGCTTAATGGTTGGGGATACATCCTAATGGGTGTTAATTCAGCTTATTATGGCTAAGGAAATTGGCAAGGGCAAGGGCTAAGGCTTTAGAAAGCCAAAAAAGCATTTTGACACATTTATTTATGAAAATAAAGGAAATTAGGAGAAAAGGAAGGTGAATGGTCATAGGTAGCATCTGAGGAGGAAAATGAAGGAAAATAATGGAAAATGAAGAAAATATATACCTCATTAATAAAAATGCTTCTGAGGATCAATTGGCAAGCTCTTAGTTAGTGTAAGCTCTTAGCTCAAGCTTGGTCAGTGTAAGATTTTGACAAGTTTTGGTGGAGCTCTCTTCTATTCTACTCTCTCTCTCATACTCTTTCATACTTAGAGTTTTCTTGGACCACTCTTGGAGAGTGTGACATACTTGGAATCTTGGCGCAAGAAGGCAAAGGAAGAGCAGGAAAGTGCAAGAGGACATCGAGATCAACAATTATAGCAGGTTTTGCATGCAGGTACCGAGGAGGATGGTCGAGATTGACAATGGATTTCCTAGCCTTGCCATTTCCTAGATAGACATGGTGATTGTGGGTTACTTTCATTGTTTGTTTTTGGTTGGTTCTCATGTTTCTTTATCTTGGGTTGATTTACTAGTCCTCGAAGCCTTGGTTGGACAAATTCTCTGGAAGCCCTTGGTGGGTTGAGTTAATAGTCCTGAGAACCCTAGCTGAACGAATTCTCTATAAGCCCTGTATAAGTTGTGGGTTTAGTTACTATTCCCAGAATCCATTAGAGGAATTTTGAGGTCTAAAATGGGCCTCCTAAGAAAAATGTACACCCAAAATAAACTTTATAAGAAACAATATGATTCAAGATGATGATGTCAACCATGGGGGATGATTCACCATTTTTGGAGTAAGAAAGTAAAAAGATTAAAAAATAATAAAATAATAAACTACTTTTTCAACTCTTATTTTCAACTTATCTCCTTATGATTTTACTCAAATTTTGAGCAGAAGCACTTGTTGGATGCCAAATTTAATTCCTAATCCAAGGAGTACTCATGTTGCATACTTTAGATGGACCCTTTTATAAGAAAAATGAGAAATACATGAAAAAATGTGATTACAATCATTTTTTTTCCATTATTTCTCATTTTTTTCATGTAGAAGGGTCCATCAACATGGATACTCCTTGGATGAGGAATCAAATTATGCATCCAACAAGTGTTTCCGCTCGAAATTTGAGTAAACACATAGGGAGATAAGTTGAAAAAATAGTTTTTCATTTTTTTCCTCTAAAATTTGATGATGTAATCTAATCTTATTTTATGATTTCCACTAATATTTTATATTTTTCTTAGGAGACCCATTTTAGACATCAAAACTCCTCTAATTCCTTAGTTATCTGAGTGGAAAATGGCATCCACCCATGGTATTCATCCACCCATAGTATTCAGTCACCCATGGAATTTACCCATGGTATTGTAAGTGGCATCCACCCATGGTATTCATCCACACATGGTATTTATCCACCCATGGAATTTACCCATGATATTGTAAGTGTCATCCACCCATGGTATTCATTCACCCATGATATTTTCCCATGGTACTGTAAGTGGCATCGACCCTTGTTATTCATCCTCTAATGGTATTTATCCACTCATGGAATTTACCCATGGTATTGTAAGTGGCATCCACCCATGGTATTCATTCACCCATGGTATTTAGCCACCCATGGAATTTACCTATGATATTGTGACAAAAATAGACTATAAGTAACAAGTCACATTTTGTAAAAGGACAGATTTTCCACCATAATATCGTGGGTGGATGCCATTTTCCATTCGGATCACTTGGTTGGACAAATGCTCTTCAAGCCCAAGAAGGATTAGTTGGATACCAACCTGATGATGGTTTTCTGTTGTCCTACTGCGAGGTGGAATCACTGTTTGATGCGTTGAGGTGGATGGCCTCTGGAATCCCTAGATGAGTTTTGACTGACGTATTCTATGAGATCCTACATTCATGCTTGGAATATGGCACTAGGGTGAATGGATGAAGAGAGATTTGGCTTAGCCATTATATAGTCAAGTGGAACATGGAAGTCCCATCTTGGGTTTGGATTTTGTACCATTAATGAAAGGTTATTTCTCCTTGTATTTATATGAGTATTACACTGGATTATATGAGGTTTATATGGTAGCGAGTTCATTGGTATGTTTGTCCCTATTATGTTGGATATGTATATGTTTTATGACATCAGCTATGTATGGCTCTCATCATATTTTTACTTGTATATGAATGAAAAATGTATCTATGGTCCAATGAATAGAATGAAAGTTAAGGTGTTGAGGCATTAATGCTTCATGGAGAATCTAAAATAAGTATGAGACCCCTATGCTCAAATCTGTTAATTAGACTTGTAGTTTACATATTCATGATATGTTTGACGAAATGCCTGTCATGGTGTTATGCTCTTGACCTATGATAAATTTTAGAATGCCATATATGCAAAGAAATACAACCCATAACACATAATAAAATGAGAAAAACAACAAGTATTTTATTATTCAGAGATAAAAGCAATGTTCACTTGCCTCTTCGAGGGGGCAACCTCCAGTAGAGTATAGCTCTATTACAAAATAAGACTCAATGATCTTTCCCTTCTAACTATGACTATTTAGAGTTAAATGACCTTCAACAACCTAATGACTAGTGGTCCTTTTCATAACATGGGTTAACCACTTTATTTATTAATTATGGACTATTGCAACTATTTGTGGTCCCTTTCTTAAATGTGGGTCAACCACTTACAATTATTAATACGAGCTTTATTGACTCTTTAACTAACTATAACTATGACTCGACCCTATTACATAAATAAAGGGGTTAGGGTTGGACCCTAACATGCCCTTCCCCATGAAAAGAAGCCTTGTCCTCAAGGCTGAAGCTGCGGAAACTACTGAAGAATGGTGGTTGGTTCCCAGGTCGCATCTTCTGGAGAGGTGTGTTTCCACTTGACGAGTACTTCCTTGATCGTTCAGCCACGCATATGTCATTCTCACGTATCAAGGACATATTCAAGTTGGAGCCAAAGTGAACCTTCTTCATCCAATTTAGGTAGATTGGTTTGAATTCTGCAATTGTTCCCCACCACTTTCTTGAGGCATGATACATGGAAGACTAGATGGATTTTTGAAGTTGGTGGCAAGGCCAGCTTGTAGGCTACCACTCCAATGCTCTAAAGTATTTTATAAGGTTTGTAGAATTTTGGAGCTAATTTCTGGCAACCCTTTTCTTTTAGCAATGTTTTCTTATATGGTTGCAATCGTAGGAATACCTGATCCCCTTCTTGAAATGTGTGTTCTAAACGATGTTGGTCTGCCTATTGCTTCATTCGATTTTGAGCTTGATGGAGATTATCTTTGAGATGAGCTAGCATGGCTACACGGTTCTTTAGAAGTTGATCAACTTCTTTGACCTTAGAGCATCCAGGGATATAAGAAATTAATGAAGGTGGGAGTTGGCCATACACTGCTTCATATGGAGTCATCTTGGTAGCCTCTTGATAATTAGTATTATACCACCATTCAACTAAAGGTAGTCACTGCACCCATTGATCCTACTTTTCTGAAGTGAAACACCTTAGGTATGTCTCCAAACATTTTTTGACTACTTCAGTTTGACCATCAGTTTGGGGATGATATGAAGTACTTAGTTGGATTCGGGTGCCTTGTAGCTTGAAAAGTTCTTGCCAAAAGTTACTGGTGAAAGTTCGATCACTATCAAACATAATGGAAGTGGTCATGTCATGCAGTTTGAAGATCTGGTCCATGAAAGCTTGAACCACCAAAGTGGGGGTAAATGGGTGGGGTAGAGCGTAAAAATGAGCATATTTAGAAATTCTATGCACAACTACCATGATGACTGATTTATTTCCTAAATTTGGGATATGAGCAATGAAATCCATAGAAACATCCATCCAGATGGAGGCAGGGATTGGAAATGGTTGTAAGGTGCCTAGTAACTTGACTATTTCTCCTTTGTGGCATTGATACACATCACTTTCAACTACAAAAGTAAGAATTTCAGTTTTCATGCCTGTCCAAATGAAAGAACAATGAGTGCAAGCATAAGTCTTCTGAAGTCTGCATGGCCTGCAGTGGGAGATGAGTGCAACTCTGCCAAAATGCACATTTTGAGGGTGGATGTCGGCGATATAACTACTCCATCCTTGTACTGAAGAATCTCATCCTTCCAAGAGTATCCAACTGAGGAATTAGGATCTGCTCTCAATTTATTAATGAGTTGGGAGAGATAGGGGTGTGAAAACCATTCCTTGTGGGCTTATTCAATCCAATATGCTATGGGAAGAGAGATTGATAGTAGGGTGCTTTCATCCTCAAATTGGAGTGATAAAGCATCCACTACTACATTGTCATGCCCTTTCTTGTAAACTATCTCATAATCATATCCCAACATTTTGGCCAACCTTTTATTTTGCTAAGGCGAGGATATACATTGGTCCAAAAGATATTTGAGGATTTGATGGTCTGTGTGGATTTGGAAACGTCACCCCAATAAGTATGGTTGTTGAGTATCAATTACATGTAAGATGGCCATCATCTCTTTCTCATAGGTAGATTGTCCCATATATTTCCCACTTAGTTGTTGGCTGGTGAAAGCCAAGGGTTGACCTTCCTGCATTAAGACAACACCAATACCAATACCGGAAGCATCACATTCAATCACAAAAGATTTGGTGAAGTTGGGTAGTGCCAATACTGGAGTGGAACACATGGCCTGTTTGAGAGGCATAAATTCCTATTGTGCTACATCAGTCCAGAGGAATGAATTTTTCTTGAGAAGGTTAGTGAGGCATCTAGTAATGTGACCATAATTATGGACAAATTTGTGATAGTAGCCGATGAGACCCAAGAATCCCCTCAAACTCTTCAAGGTTTTTGGTTGGGGCCAATATTTCATTGCCTGTATCTTTTTGGGATCCACCCAAACACCTTCATGACCCGCAATGTGTCCCAAATGCTCGAGTTCTTCCATGCAAAAAGAGCACTTGGACAATTTAACGAATAATTTGTGATTATGAAGTAGTTTCAAGAGAAAGTCTACATGTTGAAGATTTTTTTCCCATGTTAGGCTGTAAATGAGAATGTCATCAAAGAAAACGAGGACAAATTTTCGCAGATATGGTTTCCGGAGGTGATTCATGAGGCTTTGAAAAGAGGATGGGGCATTATAGAGACCAAATGGTATGACCAAGAATTCATAATGGTCTTCATGAGTTTGGAAAGCAGTGTTGGGAAAGTCTACTTCTTTCATGTGTATTTGGTGTTAGCTAGAGCAAAGATCTAGCTTAGTAATACAACCCAAAAAATTAGATTCTCTGTCAAAGTGGTCACAAAGGGATTTTGAGAACACCTGCCAAGTTATGTTCCCCGAATAACATTTTCGATGCCACTGCCACCACCGTTTCCATCTCTCTTGGTCCAAGTAAAGGGCTCCCACACGTAATTTAGTTTGATCATCACAAATATCATTCATAATGAAATATTGTTCCATTTTTGCTACCCATACTGTTGGATTAGAGCCATCAAATTTATACATGTACAGCTTGGGTGGTCGAGGGTGGGAATGTTGGTGATTTCCATGGAAGTGAATATGATGGGTAGATTCTCCTTCAAGGTCTTCATGAATACCATGTGCCTCCAAATGCAACCCCGATGTGCTCATATTGAATTGTTTCATGAATTTCTGCACTTGTTCTTGGAAAGAATCCAACTTTTGTTCAAGGCGCTCGATCTTCTCATTGGCCAAGACTTGAGCTCTAGTTTCTACCATACACAAATCTCAGTCGCTTGATGTCACTTTGAAAAGATTTGGGACCGCTCAAAAATTGAATCGGACAAGTGAATGCTACCACTGCAATTAGCTCGTCTTCCTGAATCTTATAGGCTAAGTTTTTTGTTTTGTTTTTTTTTTTATACTTCGAGCAAATTTTTATTCCCCGTTGATCAATACTGTAGTGGCCAAATTCTAGAAAACTTGATCCTACCCAATGTCCTATGAAAATTGGGCCCAGACACTAGGAGTCGCAAGCCTCACTGTGCAGAGGGTCAGATTTTCCTGCGAAACCCCAATAGCTAAATGTGAGTTGGATTGCGGCAGCGACAGAACCCCAACTGCTAGATCTGAATGGTACTGTGGTGGTAAAACCTCAACTGGTGGATCTAAATGTTGCGGCGGTGAAACAACCCCAACTTCTAGATCTGAATGGTATTGTGGTGGTAGAACCCCAACTAGTGGATCTGATCTGATAAATAAGATAATGGGCGATTTTTAAAGAGTCGAGAGAACTATGGTCGCAAAGGAGTGTCAGGTGCTATAGATCACAATATACATAAGGGTTCAACAATAGTACTCGGCCCAATCTTTTAGGGCACTAACTAAGGAGGATGAACCATACCCTTAGCCATACTACCTGACTACCCTATCGTATGTGCAAGTAATCTCCCTGAGTGTTGTTCTCAGTGTACTGTAGCAGCAAGATGGCCAATGGATTATCTAAGTCGAGTTTTGAAGTGAGCCTAGGGGGCTTTCGATATACCCAGAGGGTATGTGGGAGGCAGTCTATGCACGGTTCTATCTAATGTGCTACTACTCGAAGGGTAACCCATAGAGGTTACAAGGGAGTCCAACAAGCATGACCTTCAATAATGTAACGACTAGTGGTCCCTTTCATAACATGGGTAAGCACTTTATTTATTAATTATGGCATGTTGCAAATAGTTGTGGTCCCTTTCTTAAATTGGGCTCAACCACTTACAATTATTAATACAGGTTTTATTGACTCTTTAAATAAATATACTATGACTCAACCCTTTTACATAGATAAAGGGGTTAGGGTTGGACCCTAACACATGGGTAGTAGGGTTCTAGTCAAGGTCTTAAACAAGTATTTTCTTTAGTACTGTAATTTCCATGTTACTTACTATTATGAAGGTATTATGAACTTATAGGTAGTGACTTGGGCTCTAGACCTAAAAAAGTGGCTCAAATCATGGGGACACTAGCATAATACTGGAAAATTGGGTCTCTGGATGCTGGTAGCCAAGCCTGTAAGAGTGAATCTGGGTTTTGGGACGTTGTCACGCCTATAGCATGAGAGTGACTTAGGCTTAAGCTGTCCAAAATCTCAGTGGGACCCAAGGGAAAGCTACCTGAAGTGTTGGATTGGTTCCTGAGGGTCTTGAAGCTAATGTTGAATGTTTGTATGGTGTGTTTCCGTCGGTTCCACTTCCTTAACGTGACTTAGGAGGTCGAATCATATCATAGTGGCATCTCATTTCATTTTTACCCTAGCTAGTCGGTTTCTTGGGTAGATGTGGAAGGAGGGTGTTACAGAATGGTATCAAAGCATGGTTCACCCCTTGGACTGAATGGGTTATGTTTTGTTCATGCATGCATTTTAGTTGCATGTGTGTCTCTTACACTTGTAGTCCATGTTCTTGTTGCATTTTCATAATGCTGATCCTGATTGTAGTAATGTTGCCATGTGAAGGTTGATGGTGTCATTTTCATGAGTGTGTGGTTGATTATGCATTGTTATATATGTCAGTGTTCACATGTTATCAGGTGCACATGATGTGGTTGTTGTTGTCATGCATGAGGTCATGGTTTGTGTAGTTGATATGGTCATGCATTGATGACTGGACTCCGGCTATAATGATTTGTATAAGGTTTTTTACTCATGTGTTATACGTCTATATGTAGTTGTTATGCATTTATAGTCTTGGTTATAGTTATGCATGAATAGTAGGTTAAACATGCCTTGTGAATTCACTGTATGCAATTTAGGTCATGATGATGCTATTGGTTTTTATGATGCTAATGATGTTGGGATAAGAGCAAATTGTCATACAGGTTTGCATGTTGGGCATGCCAATAAGTAAGTTAAGGATTGTTATATGCATTAGGTTTACATACATTAGGTTTATGTACATGTCTTTTGATGTTATGGTTAAATACATGATAGATGATAGTTGGTTAGTATAGTCATATGCACATGTGTCAAATAGTCAAAAATGATAGTAACCTATAGTTGTATGCATTTCTATTGTTGTTTTATATTAGATAACCTTATGATTATGTGATATGTTATTGATGAAGTATCTTATAGGTTAACTTGTTGTTGTTATACAATAGTTAGCTTGATGATTAGGGTTATTACATTAAAATCTTGATGTTATATGTATCATACTAAGTTGGATTCATCTATTTAAATGGTTAGGGTTATGACATTCAAGTATGAGTTAATATGTTGTGATATTATATCGTACTAATATAGATTAACTGTGCAGATGTGATTATTATGTATGAATGATAATTGTTTATGAGTTTTAGTGACTATTATGGATATCATGATCTTATTTATGTTTAAGCTAGTGTGTTGAAAAGTTATATCATGCTAACTAGATTGTTGTGCAAACAAGATTGCGTCCCCTAAGATACATTAAGGTATGAACTTGTTTATGTCATCTACATTTTCCTTGACTATTTGATTATAACATCTACTTGGTGTTAGTGTTTGGTGTCTAGTTGATTTATTTACCATCGTATGTTTACAAGTTAGATCAATGTTTGATGAATTTCACAATATGAGTGTGTTCCAACGATCTTGTTTTAAGATGATTGTACTAACACATATGTGTTGAGACAATTGATATGTACTTGAATGTCGTTGACAATTGTACCATTATGTCCAATGACTATGAGTTGACTATGGGTTATGACATGATTGTTTGTAAAATTTGATTTCAAATTGATAGATATGATCGTCTTGATATTTTGAACATGTGGTTGACATGTGTGAGTTGTTTCAAGGAACATGCTTGGCATTAGTGTGACAAGGTAATAGTTGATGTGTTTATATAACTAATAGTTGGGTGATGGGATAGTACATAGTAAGTCTCGATTTTAGCAAGGTAAAAAGGGCAAAAGAAAGGAATTGGACAATAAGTCCTTTAGCTATGTTTGGAAACCCTAATTCCAAATGAATGAGTGCCTTGCATACATGAAGTATCCTTGACCTTGATTTTTTCTGACATTATGTGGATGTGTGCTATAGTCATGAACATGTACTTAGCAGGTATATTAGCCAGTCTCTAGTTACAGGTGGATTTGTCAAGGGAATTGGAGTCCCTTGAGAGATGGTGTGGATGTGTTCAATTGCAAGAAATGTGCTTGGCACAACAAGATAAGGTAACTAGTGTATTGTTATGTTTATTTATGCACTCTAAGTTATGTGTTTATGGAAATATGATGCAAGGGATTGCATGGAAAAGAGACTTCCATGAAATTATGAAGAAGGATTAGGTTGAGCTTTCCTTTGGAAGCATTGGGAACCATGGGGATTGAGTCATGGTGTCTGTTGTTAGTCTTGTGCTTTTGGTATTTTTGTAATTTGTCGTGCTTGATTGTGGTTTTTTAGTATGTTTGGTGCAATGCCTTGCCACTTGGGTTGTGGTGTTGTATTGTTGTTATTGATTTTCATGACCTTCATCTTATTTGTTTCTTGGTATTACCTTTTATATTTTGAGTCTTGGGAATTGCTTGGGAAAGAGGAAAGTTAATGGATCTCAGGGAGAGATGTCTGGTACCCGAAAGGTACTGTAAGATTTAGATGAAGCTCTATGCATAAGTAAGCACAGTGAAAGGTAAGACTATCATAGTTGGTTGGACTTGTTTGGTCCATTAGTGAAAATGGATAGTGGCAGGATAGTCATGAGAAAGATAACAGGAAATTTGAAGTAAATGGATATGAGGTGTCAAATTCCTTGGTGTTGTAGAAGATACAACCACCCTCCAAAATTTTTCCTTAGCCTATTTTGGAGCCTCCCTACCAACCTTACACAGCACTTTGTCTTGTTTCGTCAAATACTGAAGCTTCAAGTGAGTCCCTTGCACAAAGGCAGCTTGTCGATCACAATTGATCCATTCCCCTCACAAGATGCTCACCCGGAATTGGTCCAGCTACAAGCTGGGCAACTTCCCCTTGAAAATTTTGCATTTCTGGAGGGCAACCAACCTTCCCTCTAGGAATTGCGGAATCCTCTCTGACAACCTACTGAGCTCCAGGATTGTGCAATCCTACCAGCCAACCCTCCTAGCAGGATCTGTGAAAATTTTCCCAACAACAGGCTGTCCAACCCAAGATTTGTGAAAATTTGGGCAACATTCAGCTGCTCTGCCCAAAAATTACACAAATCTCCTAGGCACCTAACCCAGATCCCAGCAAGAGATGTGCATTTTTCTCCAGCAATCGAGTAGTCTCTTGCATGTGCACTTGAGTTGAACAGTTCCCTCCAGGACTGAGCAAAATAAACTTGCATGCATGGGCTGCTTTTCCCAAGGTAGCATGCAAAGGCATCCCTTGTTTCAAGGATCTATGTTTAGCAGCTAGAGGTTACATGCAAGGAGTAATTCCGAAACCTCCCACCAAGTGTCGCTTCCCCTATATTTGTGGCATGCATGTCACAACCTTGATGCTATCAAAACTCATCAACCAGATGCTGCAAAGCTCATTCCTCACATTAATTTTATAGCTCTGGCATCCCACATCACATCTAGGAGCAGTTGGCACATTCAACTCAACTATTATGGGGTAAGCCTGTTTCCCATGCCTTGTGTTGCATTCCTATCACCTTTTATGTTTTCACTTGTAGGAGTACTATTTGCTTGATTTCTTTGAATGCTTGTTGTCATTTACATATATACTAGCTTGTCCTAGCTCTATTTCAGTTTTTGTTGCTATCTCATTGTTGTTGCATGCATGAAACTGTTTTGCACGGACATTTACCCAACCGACAAACTGCCTCACCCACATGCATGTTGATCTGTTTGCTGAATATTTCGTTCATGTTTTGCATGCATTGTTAATCACTTCTGCTATCACTTAGTGTCACCATGCATTCACGTACTTGCTTTTAGTTTCTCGTCGACGAGTTAGGCCAACCTTGGCCTAGGCTCTACCTTCACCAAGGTTGCATTATGCAATCTAGGAAAGGAAGGCTCACCTTCCTCTCCAGATTTGAGCATTCTTGCCCAACACTAGCCTCCAAGACTGTTTTGCGATTTTCAAGAGGATAGTGGCTGCTTGGCCCAAGAAATTGCACAAAAATGTCCCTGGGCCAGCAGTCAATAGCTAGAATGGACTGCGCATTATGCAGTTTCAGTAGTCAATCAGTCTCCCAACAGCCCAGACTGTGCCTTGTGCAGTCTTGGCAGTCAGTCTCCCGCCTTCCTGGCCGAAATTGCACAACCTTCATGATCATTCACCCAGGTATGTTACAAGTTAGTTCTCATGTTCATTTTGGTTTTCAATTGACATATTCTGAATCAGTTTCCGGAGAACCCACAGTATGAACATTTTTATGCCAACGTTTCAAATCCAAACTGGGTCCATCATCAGGACTTATGAATGATGATAAAGAAGAGCTGCTTAGAAGGAAATAAATAATAATGGGGATAAAAAATTTTAGGATGAGTAGAATGTCGGCTTGAATGCTTTAATTTTAATTAATTATTCATTCAATTTATTTATTTATTTTATTGTTGAGTTTTTATATATTAATTAATTTTAATTTTGAGTGAAATTAAAAATTAATTAGTATATAAAAAAACTCAACAATAAAATAAATAAATAAATTGAATGAATAATTAATTAAATTAATTAAAATTAAAGCATTCAAGCCGACATTCTGCTCGTCCTAAAAAAAATTATCCCCATTATTATTTATTTCCTTCTAAGCAGCTCTTCTTTATCATCATTCATAAGTCCTGATGATGGATCCCATTTGGGATTTGAAACGTTGGCATAAAAATGTTCATATTGTGGGTTCTCCGGAAACTGATTCAAAAGATACAAACCACAGATCTCTTAAATTGACATATTATATACCATGAGCATTGCCATGTCTCCAGGTATCACAATTTTTCATCTACATCTCAGCAATATAGGTACAATGGTTTCCAGGAGAGAAGAGATGAAGACATCGTTCATATCACGCCTGGGGATGCAAACTATAAAGTGTCCATGGAATTGCCTACCCATGAAGACATCAAGTTGTTCGTAGATAAGGACATCAAGATATGACAACAACAACATCACAATGAGCAGCATCATGAAAAACAACTGAAGACAACATACCAAATGGACTGAATGCAAGAAGAGGGTTGTTGACAATGCGAAGGCGGAACAAGGTTGCAAGCTCAAGTAGGTCCATTGATGATGAAAGGAAATTTGGAGACTCTAGCTATGAAGTGATGGCGCGACATGAAGATCGTGTGAAGGCAGAAGATGGAACAAAGAAGGAGTTGCATGTGCTGAAGCAGAAACTCAAGAAGAACATGAAGTTGCACAGATAGACGAATGAGTTGCAGCATGAACAAGAACAATGGTGGGCACAATATGCACTCACGGATGAAACTGCACCCGTACAAGTTAAGGATCCATCCCAGCAGCTAACACAAAGCAGACATGGTGAGTAGTGTTGTTGATCACATTCAAAGGATCCAACAACATGTATGTTGTTGAGCATGCGCATGCAATCCAACCCATTCAACACACTCACCAAGGCGAAGACAAGAAGCAAGTCCAACTAGAGTTGAACATGTATTTCAACAAGTTGATGCACGTGACCACTAGTACACACTTGAAGATCATCATAGATAGCATGCATCAGTGTGTTTCCAGTTAAAGAACACCCAAGAAGACCATGCGCATGTTAGCAGACAAGTTGAACGAAGGGGTGAATCGATGCACCAGTTGCAATGGAGGCAAGAGTTTGCTTCCGCAAGATGTCACCATGAGGTGCATGCACACCATCACGGACGACCAAGATTGGAATCAGCTCACCACCTTCACCATCACAAGCATGTCAAAGATTTGGTCTCACCCCAGCAGATTGAGTGTCAATGGTGTCTTGCAAGGCTTTCTCAAGCCACGTTGTCTCACATGAGTACATGTGCATTGTACTATTGAGTCACGTCAAGTGTAAGTCAAGTGTTAATGGTTGGATGTAACAGTCATAGAGTAGGTGAAGAGTCATGAGGGTAGTTAAATTGTCACAAAGGGGAATGTCAAGGGTCACCCCACCCTTTTCTATAAATAATCCCTCATAACTCATTGTAGAGGCTTTTGGTCAGTCAAGCTTCTACTAAGACTATTTTGAAGAAGCCTTGGATAGTATTGTAATGCGCCTTGGCTTCTCCACTGCATAGACCTAGTATATCTCTTTGGAGGAGCAGGCGGATGTGGCTGTAAAGTTCCACTATTGGGGCTAGCAGGTTTACATAGATGTATTGTATGATTGTGACTTACACTTCTTTATATAATAAGAGCCAACACATTTTCATGCATTGTTGTTATTGTAGATGGACTACTCCAGTTGCTTGAATGATATGTGTTGTTTAACTTACATACTTGTGTATGAACTAATTCACACGAAATTATAGGAATCTTGTTGTTAATGTGTTGCATATGTTGTTAATGTTGTCACCGTCCATGTCAACTGCTCTGTCGGACATCAAATAGACCTTTCACTCGAACCTTGCTATAACAACCATCACACTCATCTCAGACTGATCTGTGAGTGTTGTACGTGTTATCTTACCTTGTATTATGTGACTATCGCATCCTAGTGGACTACTCTACCGGAATCTATGCATGTCTTTTGTGTTGTGTGTTGCTAGTCGAGTTTGGATTAATCCCTCTTAGCCTGAAACTCACCTTCCCCTCCTTCCCCCCTTCTAAGTGTTGGAACCTCTCATACACCTTCCTTGACTCACTGCTCAGTCACACCCTTGTTGCTGACAGAGTTATTCTACTTGCCTCTGTGTGACACCACGATCAAGGCATTACCTTACAATTCATTGTCGGGACAGCTACACCAAACGGTTTGAGGTCTAATTGGGACTTCTTACCAAGGAGATCCCCTTGACATGTTGGCGGGTCAAACACCATCAACACTTGGTTATGTTGGGAACTATTGTTCTCAATGTTGTGCATATGTTGCACGCATAAAGCGTGTTCTATTAACCTTGACCTTATGATATTTGGTAATTATGTTGTGATCATGATTGTGTTGATGTTTATATATGTATACATGTGTGTATGTCTATCATTGTCTTACAATATGATGATTGTTTTATGCTAATGATTATATATGTATGTATGTCATTATCTCATAGGATGATGATTGTTTTATGTTAATGATTATATATCTATGTATGTATCTATCTATGTCATTGTCTAAAAGGGTTTTCAGGGATTGTTCGTGTGGAGGAATGATTTCTTATGTAGGTGAATGGCATTAAGGGATTCTTGGTTCATGAGGAATCAAGTGGGAAGAGTAGCCTGACACATCTACGAGGTCAGTATCGTGTGGTTATGTGTTTATATTATGTGATTATATGGTGTCTATGTTATGGACATGTTATAGCAAGGGTTGCAATAATAGAATGAAAGTCGTGTGGTCTGTGGCATGCTAGGATAAGCATGGATGGCAAAGAGACACTAGAAGCAAGGTAACCTAGTAGAGACAGTGTGGTACTATTGTTGTGCATATGTTGTATATGTTGTATATGTTGTATCTATGATATTGTACGCATATGATGTTGTGTATATATAGTGTGTGTAAATGTTGTTTATGCAATGTTATGTATAGGGTGGTACAAATAGTGTTGTGTGAATGTTGCATATGCAGTGTTGGGTATAGATGGTGATATGTACACAATGGATATGCGGTGTTGTGTAAATATGGTGTTGTGTGAATGTTGGATATGAAATGTTGTGTATGATGCTATGTACATGTTATATATGCAGTGCTATGTATGTATTACATTGTGTGCATGTTGTACATATGGTGCTATGTACATATGGTGTTGTGTACATATGGTGTTGTGAGCGTGTGGTGTCATGTACATGTGGTACAAGTGTAGTGTTCAAGTGGTGTTGTGTACATGTCATGCATGTGGTATTGTGAACATGTGGTGTCATGTACATGTCTTGCATGTGGTATTGTGTACATGTCATATTGTGTACACGTTGTACGGGTGGTACCATGTACATGTGGCATTGTGTACACGTTGTGGAGGTGGTGTCGTGTACATGTGATGTTGAGCACATGTTGTGTAGGTGGTGCGGTGTACAAGTGGTGATGTGTACATGTTGTATATATGGTACTGATGTACGTGTGGTATTATGTGCATGTTGTACATGATGTGTTATGGGCATGCGGTAGTATGTATGTGTATTGTGTAGCCGTGGTATTGTGACATGTGTATTCCTTTTTTTGTACTTTGTGTAGTACATGTATTTTTGTTGTGTTGTACACTAGGTGTAGGTACATGTATTGTGTGAAGTTGTACATCGGGTATAGATGTATTAGTTGTGATGTATATTGGGTGCATGTGTATGCATTTTGAGGTGTCGCACATTGTGTGCATATGTATGTCTTGTGATGTACATTGTGTACATATACGTGTTGTGTTGTGTTGTACACTGAACATATGAGTATGTATTGTTTTGTGTCATGTCATACACCGAACATAGGAGTATGTATTTGTTTTGTTGTACATTGGGTGTAGATGCATGTATTGCATGGTGTTGTATGTCATGTGTGGTGGTATGGGTTTGATGCACACTATGTGTATGTTCACATGGTTGAGGAGAAGACATTGGGTGTTTGTCAAGTGTGGCAACCAATCTGGAGTGCATATGAAATAAAAACAAAGGTAGAAGCCAATTTTGGTCTATGATGATTACATGTGATCTATGATTCTAGCTTATGATGGTTATGTGTGATTTATGATTTTGATTTATGGTGGTTGTGTTTTGCGCTAACATGATGTGATATCTTTATACATGATGATTCATCAAAGATGCTAGTTTGATTTGTTGTGATAGGAAGTAAAAAGGATTGTGAGTGTACCTTATTGATGAGCTACCAATGAAGTATGATTTGAATTTATTGCAATTTATTTTAAATCTAATGGAAGTTATGTGCTTTGTACAAGAAGCATAAAAATGCCCAATTGGGTGGTCGAAATTGACTGCAAGAATTAGCTGCGACAGTGAAAGAAACTGGAACATGCAACAATATGTTGGTAAAGCACTTTAGGAGCAAGGCCATTGTGGGACACTGATATCCAATAGTGTCCATTAATTTCCATGAGCATCTTATGACTAGTATGATGGTTTGTTGCATGGATATGCCCTGGTTTTTGTATCTTCCTATGTGAGGAAGCCTTTCCAAGGGATGGACTGCCCAAGATTGGGGTGCCAGCAGAAGTTGGAAGGTGAGTAACTGCATGGAAGGGGATGACCAGATTACTCGAGGGACTGTATATAAGAGAAGGGGAGGTCACAAATGGATTTTTTTTGGTCATTAGCATTGCCATATGGAATTAGATGTACATTCTGAGTGCACCCTAGAACAATGAGTCGGTAACTGTTCACTGAGAGGAAAAGTGGCACTGGATTGTAGCACTAGACATTGGATGTAGATCTAACTTTGTAGCAGATTCTGGACTTCCTGGGAAGGAGCTGAATCCTAGTATTACTTTGAGGGTGGAGGTTTTAGCCTCTCGATTCCCTTGTTGCAAATGCAAGCATCGTATCCTTTTATTTGTTGGTCAAGAAAATGTGCATATGTGCATATGTGTGTATTATTGTAAATTTTGTATCGAGCTAATTTATAAACCTCCATAGACATTATGGTTATTTGTTGGTTGAAGAAAATGTGTATGTGTATATGTGGTTATTGTAAATACCATAATGCACTATGTTATAAAGCTCCAGTAAACGATATGATTTTCATTTTTGAGTAGTGGTCATTGTAAATACTACAATGAGTTGTGTTATAAAGCTCCATGGGTAGTATTTTTTGTTTTCATTAGTCTTATTGGTTATAGGTGTCATTGAACACCGAGGACGGTGTTCCCCCAAGGGGGAGGGTCATGTAACAACCATGGTTAAAAAATCATGTAAAATATATAAATACCATGGATGATGGGAAACATATTCCAAGCTGAATGGTGGGGGAAACATCATAATGGGTGTTGATTCAGTTTATTATGGGTAAGGAAATTGGAAAAGGCAATGGCTAAGGATTTGGAAAGGTAAAAAGGCATTTTGGTACATTTATTTATCAAAATAAAGGAAATTATGAGAAAAGGAAGGTGAAGGTCACAAGTTGCATGTGAGGAGGAAAATGAAGGAAAATAATGGAAAATGAATAAAATAGAGGCCTCATCAATCAAAAAAGGTTTCTGAGAATCATTTGGCAAGTTCTTAGTCAGTGTAAGCTCTTGGCTTAGGCTTTGTCAGTGTAATATTTTGACAGGTTTTGGTGGAGCTCTCTTCTATTCTACTCTCTATCTCTCATACTCTTGGATACTTAGAGTTTTCTTGGAGCACTCTTGGAGAGTGTGGCATATTTGGATTCTTGGAGCATGAAATCAGAGGAAGCACAGGAAAGTGCAAGAGGACATCAAGATCAATAACTACAACAAGTTTTGCTTGTAGGTACCGAGTTGCATGTATGTTTTCCTCACTAGTTTTGGCATGCATGGCACATGCATGTGGTTTATTCATTATGATCTATCATTGCCATGGAGGATCGCTAAGATTGACAATGGATTTCCTAGCCTTGTCATTTCCTAGATAGCCATGGAGATTGTGGGTTACTTTCATTCTTTGTGTTTGGTTGGTTCTCATGTTTCCTTAGCTTGGGTTGAGTTAGTAGTTGTGGAAGTCTTGGTTGGACAAACGCTCTGGAAGCCCTTGGTGGGTTGAGTTACTAGTCTTGGAAGCCCTAGTTGGAAAAATGCTTTAGAAGCCATGTATAAGTTGTGGGTTGAGTTACTAATCTTAGGAGCCTTGGTTGGACAAATGCTCTGGAAGCCCTGGAAGGATTGGATGGAGACCAATCTAATGATGGTTTTTTGATGTCTGACTGCAAGGTTGAATCACTATTTGATGGGTTGAGGTGGATGGCCTCTAGAAGCCCTGCATGAGTTTTGATTGATGTGCTCTATGAGATCCCACATTCATGCTTGGAATATGGCACAAGGGTGAATGGCAGAAGAGAGATTTGGCTCAGCCATTCTATGATCGAGTGGAACGTGGAAGTCCCATCCTAGGTTTGGATTTTGCATCATTAATGAAAGGTTGTTTCTCCTTGTTATTTCTATGAGTATTATATTAGATTGTATGAGGTTTATATGGTGGCAAGTTCATTGGTATTTATGTCCCTATTATGTTGGTTATGTATATGTTTTTATGACAACAACTATGTATGGATCGCATCATATCTTTACTTCTATATGAATGAACAATATATATATGGTCTAATGGATGGAATGGAAGTTAAGGGGTTGATGCATCAATGCTTCATGGAAAATCTTACATAACTATGAGACCCCTATGCTCATATTTGTTAATTACACCTGTAGTTTACATATTTGTGATATGTTTAACAAAATGTCTGTCATGGCTAGTAGGGGTCAAGTCAAGGTCTTAAGCAAGTATTTTCTTTACTACTGTAATTTCCATGTTACTTTACTATTTTGAAGGTATCATGAAATCATGGGTAGTGACCTAGGCTCTGGGCCTGAAAAAGTGGCTCAAATCCTAGGGACGCTAGCATAACACTAGAAAATTGGGTCTTTGGATGTTGGCAGGAATGCGTGTGAAAGCGAATTTGGATTTCTGGACACTATCATGCCTATAGCATGAGAGCGACTGAGGCTTACGTTGTCCAAAAGATCATTGGAACCCAAGGGAAAGTTGTCTAAAGTGTTGGATTAGTTCTTAAGGGCCTTGAAGCTGATGTTGAATGTCATTATGGTGTGTTTCCGTCAGTTCCACTTCCTTAACATGACTTAGGAGGTTGAATTATATCATAGCGGCCTCTCGTCGCATGTTTACCCCGGCTCGATGGTTGCTTGGGTAGATGTAGGAGGAGTGTATTACAGAGTGGTATCAGAGCATAGTTCACCCATCAGACTAGATGGGCTATGTGTTGGTCATGCATGCATGTTAGTTTCATGTGTGTCTCTTACACTTGTAGTCCATGTGATTGTTTCATTTGCATAATGTTGATCATGATTGTAGTAATTTTTCCATGTGAATGTTGATTGCGTTGTCTTCATGAGTGTATGGTTGACTATGCATTGTTATACACATCAACATTCACATGTTACCAAGTGCATGTGATGTGGTTGTTATTTTCATGCATGAGATCATGGTTTGTGTAGTTGATATGGTCATGCATTGATGACTGGATTCTAGCTAGAATGATGTGTATATGGTTTTGTACTCATGTGTTATACGTCTATATGCAGTTGTTATGTAGTTGTTACATTGGCATAACATTGGAAAATTGGGTCTCTAAACACTAGTAGGCAAGCATGTGAGAGCGACTATGGGTTTCTAGATGTTGTCATGCCTACATCATGAGAGCAATTGAGGCTTAAGTTGTCCAAAACCTCAGTGGGACCCAAGGGAAAGTTGTCTGAAGTGTTGGATTGGTTCCTCAGGGTCTTAAAGCTAATGTTGAATGTATGTATTGTGTGTTTCCTTCTGTTCCACTTCCTTAATGTGAATTAGGAGGTCTAATGATATCATAGTGGCCTCTTGTTGCACATTTACACCGGTTCGTCGGTTGCTTGGGTAGATGTGGGAGGAGGGTTCTACACTGGCTATGTAATTGCCTTATATCGTGAGGATCAAATTTTGCATATTTACATTACCATGTTGACCCTCTTTTGCACATGTCTAATTTGGATTTATTTTCATGAAAGCTTCATAAATCTTAGATTTCTTTGATAATTTGTGAACTGAACACTTATTAAATGAAATATGTTTTTAATTTGTGATTTGTGTGAGAAAACAAGTATGTGCAATAACAAACACAATATTTCTACTGCAATGCTCCACACTTATGTATGCATTCTCCCTCTGCAAAGTTCTCCCACACACCTTCCTTCTACATAGTATTAGTTTTTAAACCACATGTCAGGCCATCTGTAAATCAATTTTCCAAGAGCTCTTTTGCATCCTGATATGTAACAAAACGATCCCACGTTGACATAGTAATGTGCACAATTTTTATAAAGTTCATAATATGTTATATGTTCTAACTATTTAAAGTTATGTAGAGTGTGGAAATGTGGAAAAAGCAAAAAATCACCTCCGCCACAAATTCTCTGCACTTTGTACAACGATCCTCAGTACTAATCAAGGGAACGAGCATCACGAAATCTGCAACGAAAACTAAAGCTATACACTTACCTTTTGCAGTTATTATTGCTATAGAAGAAGATATGCGAAAATGTATGAAAATATATGAAGCATTGTATAACAATGTCTCTATTCCCTACTTTGCACAACCATTGTTATCATTTTTTTGTTCTTCAAGATTACTTCATCCTTTGAAAGTATTGCCACTGCAGAAATTTTCTTGTCTCCTTCGAACCTATTATATCCAATTGCACTGCATATATTAAACAAAATAGGGAGGTACAATCCCTCTAAAATTTCTCACATATTCTCATATAATCCTTTTGAAAGTGTGGAAGTTCTTCTTTGCACTCCCTTATCTCCACACATAACCCTTCACTCATGCATCCTTCACCCTGAATAGCTTCATGGTTCCATGCACTTATTCTCCTGCACAACAAAATTTGTAAAAGTTTAAGATGAAAAAAAAAGTTTAAAATGAAATAAGAGAAAAACACACTAGTAGTACCTTTAACAGTGTTAATGTTAATGTCAATTTCAAAGCACTCATTGATGAAATGAATTTTCTCCACCCCCTGCTTACCTAAAGGTCCTTTTCAAATAACTATGTAAATGTTAGTGTTAGAGCACTCACCGATGAATGGGCACTCAAAAAATTAGTCTCTTTTTTTAAAATAATTTGTTAGGCGCTAACAAATAACAAAAATAAATCACCCTCAACTAGAGGAATTATGGGGAATTATGTCCCATCATAACTCGCTCAGCCAATCAAAAATTAGAAATAAGATTTCCATAAAGTAGAAAAGTATTTTTAATTTATATGAAAATAGAAATATTCAACAATTGGTCGAGTTCCTATTGTTAAGTACCTTGCCTATTGGGATGTCATAGGGTCAAATCTCCCCAATGCCCTTAGGGTTGGTCCTTTCTAGTTTTCCCAGTGGGTAGATCCCTTAGGGTTTATCTACCTAGATTTTCTCGTGGATGTAGCAACCTTTCAATGTCCCTGAACCATA
>APFE031031081.1:171331-199113 GCA_000404065.3 Pinus taeda
CCACAATTTAAAAAAAGAAGAAGAAGAAGATAATAAAACAAAAAAATAATTAAAATAATGAAAAACATTATAAAAACATAAATTTAAACAATTGTCTTAGTGTTGTGAAGGGTATTTTTTAAGAATAAAATATTATGCCTATATATAGTATTATAGGTGACTATTCTAAAAAATTACCATTAATTCAAATTATTATTGAGTGGGCATTAGGGTTCTACATATCTTCCTACAGTACTTCTGAAATTGACATAGTCTTCCAATATTTCCATATATGAGGTTGTTTTTTCTTATTTTCTCCCTTTGATTAGTGTCTCATGACTTCTTCATCAAGGGGTGGGGCTTGGACCCCTCCTATCACAATGTCTCAATGAGATATGCCAATGATAGTCAATGTGGGCCTCACAAAACAACTCATTAATCTTCTCCAAGGATCCATCAACAAATTCATCAAATAGATGCACCAATCCTTGGGGCGACCTGGAAAAATAGAACTCAAAATCATTGCCTTCCCAAGGAAGTCCAAATTATGAGATATGAAGTAAGTTTTGATAAAATTGTAGGGCATATCCAATATGTGTAGGATCATGCTATGATCTACAAATTTATTGGTATATGTCCATTATATAAATACTTGATCTCTTGGGTTAAGAACAAGTGGAAACTAAAGGGTCACATTGAGATTTAGTTGGGAGAAAAGGGTTATTTTACTGTAGGTTTTACAAATATATAAGATCACATGAGGATTTTTTAAGGTATGCCTTATATTCTTAACAACTTGGGTCTCTTCATTCTCTCTTGGACCCCCAAGTACAACCTTGACAAGGAGAAATTCTCACAACTCTAGTCTAGATCAAATTTTACACTCTAACCATTGAATATTAGAAAGAGGAGATTATGGAATATGTTGGAAACGTTATTAGATCCTTTATGAAATATCAAAGGTTACAAAGAGGAAAGAGATACATAGCCTATACCTAAATTTGTGTACATATGAACATATCCTAGCCTCAAATAGAATCAATCAAAATATCCCTTGAATATGAGGACCTTTTGCAACCCATCTATTATGAGCATGTCCCCTTCATATTCCATTAATGCAATGAATATGACCATTTATTCAAGGACTTCCCTCTTGTAAACCTTCCTTCACCTATAACTCCACCACCTATAGCAAGAGATCAATATGGATTTAAACCATCGAAGAAATAAAAAATATTCACCCACCAACACTCATGAGACCCTTCATTCCAATAATACGTAAAAAGAACTTGTAAACCTGGAAAAAGCGTAGGAAAATCAAGAAAATTTGATGGAGGACACAAAGCGCTCAAAGAACCCCAGGCAGGACAATTCAATCAAGAAAATAAAAAACCCATAATATTATAGATCAAGAAATAGATATGTTAGATGCAACATAGGCTACATAGGAGAAAAAATTAGATGACAAAGTAACCTGAGGACATAGATACCAATACACATATACTAACAACAATGTTAGAGAAATCACAAGAACAAGACTAAAAGACAATCCCAGTTTTGCATATGCATCTGGTTCGTCAATATTTTCTCAAATTCTTCACAATAGGTGAGGAGGTCTTTAAGGATTACAAGGAAACAAACCAAAAATGAACTCTTCCACTCCTAAGGACCTTCATAAGGCTACTTGTGAAGAGAAGGGATAACGAAGGAAAGCAATACAAGAGTTCATACAAAGAGTAGTAGTTTTTTATCCAATTTGGGAAATTTAACACAAATAACATATGTGTTCTCCCCTTCTCCACCCCATCACAAATTAAATTCATATCATAGAATATAAGGGCCCTTAACTACAAAGGCAAGTAAAGGATCCTAAAATACCACATTAGAAAGGAAAAACCCAGTATAGTTATCCTTCAAGAAACCAAATGCTTTAGTGTGATGGACTCCCTTGCCACTAGATGTTGGAAGGGAAGTCAATTTGAAAGGCTAGGAGGTAACTCCTCAAATCTAATTGTGCCTTTTCAATATGTTGGATCATAGATATATAAATGGAGAGAGAGACTCTTGGGTTTCATCTCCCAGTGTCTCTTCATCTTCTAATTCTTGTTATTTTCTATTTACAATATTTACATGGA
Source organism: Pinus taeda (assembly GCA_000404065.3). NCBI lineage: Eukaryota > Viridiplantae > Streptophyta > Pinopsida > Pinales > Pinaceae > Pinus > Pinus taeda. The sequence continues at coordinate 173,446 of APFE031031081.1, forward strand.
TTTACCTAATCCCAAAGATTAGGTGTAAGCATTCCCCCCCCACCCCCCCCTTAATCTGAAGAGACGTTGGTGAGTCCAAGAATCATTATGAATCTCTCGACATTTTATTTTCCAAGCGCTTTGGTGAAGATGTCTACAATCTTCTCATTTTTGGAACAATGGCGTAGGTGGATTGTATTGACCTTAACATGTTGTTGAATTTGATGGTATTTTGTATTGATGTGCTTTGTTCAATCTTGGAAATTTGTGTTATTGGCCAAATTTATTGCAAAAGTGTTGCCAATCGTGAGAGGAGTTGAATTGTTATGCTCTTAACCTGCAAGATGATACCAAAATACCAAATATGCAAAGAAATATACCCAGAACATAGAACAAGTGCAATAACAACAAGTATTTTATTATTCAGAAAGCAAAGTTCACTTGCCTCTTCGAGGGGGCAACCTCCAATAGAGCTGAGCTCGATTACAAAATAAGACACCATGCTCCTTGCAGGGAGTCTCTATCCTTTATATAGGATTCATACATGCAATACCATGGTTCTTATTAATACCATCTATCTAATACCATGGCCTTTGCAACTAACTGTGGTCCCGTCATTAAATGCGGGTTAACCATTACAATTATTAATATGGGCTTTATTGACTCTTTACTTAACTATAACTATGACTCAATCCTATTACATAAATAAGGGCGTTAGGGTGGGACCCTAACATGCCCTCCCCCATAAAAATAGCATTGTCCTCAAGGCTGAAGCTGCGAAAACCGCTGACGAATAGTGGTTGGTTCCCAAGTTGCATCTTACGGAGAGGTGTCTTTCCACTTGATGAGGACTTCCTTGATCATGCGGCCACACAGGTGTCATTCTCGTGTGTCCAAGACCTCTTTAGGTTGGAGCCAAATTGACCCTTCTTCATCCAATTCAGGTAGACTAGTTTGAATTCTACAATTGTTCCCAATCACTTTCTTGAGGCATGAGACATGGAAAACTGGATGGAGTTTTGCAGTGGGTGGCAAAGTTAGCTTGTAGGCCACTTCTCCAATGCGCTGAAGTACTTGATACGGTCTGTACAATTTTGGAGATAGTTTCTAACAACCCTTGTCTTTGAGTGATGTTTGATTAGATGGTTGCAGCCTCAAAAATACCTGATCCCCTTCTTGAAATTGGTGTTTTGAACGATGCTAATCTACCTGTTGCTTCATCCAGTTTTGAGCTTGATGAAGATTCTCTCTAAGATGGACGAGCATGGTTGTGCAGTCCTGTAGGAGTTGATCCACTGCTTGTACCTTTGAGCACCCCTTGATATAAGAAGTAGGTGAAGGAGGGAGTTGACCATAAACTGCTTCATATGGAGTCATTTTGGTGGTGGCATGATAGTTGGTGTTATGCCACCATTCAGCTAGAGGTAACCATTGTACCCAAAGATGTTGCTTTTCTGAAGTGAAACACCTAAGGTAGGTTTCCAAACATTTGTTGATTGCTTTAGTTTGACCATCAGTTTGTGGATGATAGGAAGTACTGAGTTTTAGTTGGGTACCTTGTAGCCTAAAGAGTTCCTACCAAAAATTACTGGTGAATACTGGGTCACGATCAGACACAATGGAAGTGGGCATGCCATGCAATTTGAAGATCTAATCCATGAAAGATTAAGTGACCAAATTCGGTGTAAAAGGGTGGGGTAGGGTGCAAAAATGAGCATACTTAGAAAGTTTGTCCACAACCACCATGATGACTGACTTGTTTCCTGACTTTGGAAGACCTGTATTGAAATCCAATAAAACCTCCATCCATATTGATGCCAAAATGGGCAATGGTTGTAATGTGCCTAGTGTTTTGACTATCTCTCCTTTGTGGCACTAACAGACGTCGCATTCTGCTACAAAAGTAAGAATGTCCTTTTTCGTGCCTGTCCAAAAAAATGATCTTTGAGTGCGAGAATACGTCTTCTAAAAGCTTGAATGTCCTGTAGTGGGGGATGAGTGAAACTCCGCCAAAATGAGGCTTTTGAGGGTGGATGTTGGTGATATTACGACTCTGTCCTTGTAGCAAAGAATTTCATCCTACCACGAGTAGCCCTTGGTGGAATTTGGATCCGCTTGCAATTGAGCAATGAGTTGGGAGAGCCAAGGATGTGAAAACCATTCCCTGCAAGCCTCTTCAGTCCTTTCTGGAATGGGAAGGGAAATTGCAACCAGTGTACTTTCCTCCTCAAATTGGAAAGATAATGCATTTGCTACAATATTTTCGTGCCCTTTCTTGTAAATTATCTCATAATCATATCCCAGCATTTTGGTGAGGCATTTATTTTTTTGTGGTGAGGATAGGCACTGCTCAAAAAAATATTTAAGGCTTTGATGGTCTGTGCAGATTTGAAAGTTTCGCCCCAATAAGTTCACTAAGTATCTACTGCATGTAAGATGGCCATCATCTCCTTCTCATAGGTAGATTGTCCTAGATTCTTCCCACTTAGTTGTTGGCTTGTGAAGGCCAAGGGTTAACCTTCCTACATTAAGACCGCCCCAATACCCGTACCCAAAGCATCACATTCAATGACAAAAGATTTGGTGAAGTCGGGTAGTGCTAAGACTGGAGTGGAACACGCAGCATTTTTTAGAGCTGTAAAGGCATGTTATGCTTCATCATTCTAGAGGAATGAATTTTTCTTGAGGATTTGAGTGAGGGGCCTCGCAATGCGACCATAATTGCGGAAAAATTTGCGATAGTATCCCATGAGACCCAAAAATCCTCTCAGGCTCTTCAAGGTCTTAGGTTGAGTCCAATCCTGCATTGCCTGGATCTTTTTGGGGTCCACGCTAACACCTTCATGCCCCACAATGTGGCCCAAATACTAAACTTCTTCCATGCCAAAAGAACACTTGGACATCTTAACAAATAATTTATGCTCGGAAAGTAGTTGCAAGAGAAAATCTACATGCTGAAGATGTGCGACCCAAGTGCGACTGTAGATGAGGATGTCATCGAAGAAAACAAGGACAAATTTTCTGAGATATGGTTTCAGCAAGTGTTTCATAAGGCTCTGAAAAGTACATGGGGACCGAATGGCATGACCAGGAACTCATAATGGCCTTCATGAGTTCTAAAAGCAGTCTTTGGAATGTCGACTTCTTTCATGCGAATTTGGTGGTAGCCTGAGCGAAGATCAAGCTTAGTGAAGAATTGAGCCTCATTTAGTTCATCCAGCAAATCATCAACATACGGGATGGGAAATCTATCTTTGACTGTCAACTTATTGAGGGCCCTGAATTTTGGACACATACGCCATTTCCCATGTTTCTTGAGCACCATGACCATCGGTGATGAATAAGGACTAATGCTAGGATGAATGACGCCTGCTTCCAAAAGTTCCTTAACTATTTTTTCTATTTCATTCTTTTGGGTGAACAGATATCTATATGGGTGCACATTTGGTGGTTGGGCCCCTGGGACAAAAGTGATGCTATGATCATGTTCCCCTCTCGAGGGTGGAAGCTCATGAGGCTTGTCAAAGACTAGTAGATGGTTATTTAAGATCAGTTGCATCTCAGGATGAATCAGAAGAGAATTAGGTTCAAAGACCTAGATGGCATTAAATTGAGCTATAACTCCATGATGGCCCTTTTTTAACAATTTTTCCATCTGATGTGAGTTGATGATAGAGGGAGCTCCCGCCTAGAGTCTACGGAGGGTATGTGTGTGGTTGTTCTGCTTAAAGATCATATATAACTCCTGGAAATCCATTGTGATTAGGCCAAGTGTGCGAAGCCATTCAGCACCTAGGACAATGTTGCACCCTCCCATGTGTATGGAAAACATGTGGGTCTTTAACTAATAATCCCCCATTTGAAGTTTGACATTTTCACAGTAACCTTCACACTTCATTGTTCCCCCATCAGCAATTTGGACTTGAAAGCTAGAAACTGCTCGTACAAAACAACGCACTACTTTTGCGACTCTTTGATGGATAATAAAACCTATGATTTTGAGAGTTTGAGGCAAAGAAATCCCTGCCAAAGCATGCAGCGAAATAACTGGTTCTTCAGGTATATTGTCCTTCTGGTTGTCCTCTTCTTCCTCCTCTAGTTCCTCAAGTAGTGGGGCTCCCTTCGATGAGCTGTAAACAGTAGCATCAATTTGAAAAAATTTGGGCTCCTTGCATTTATGCCTAGGGGAGTATTTTTCATCACATTAGTAACATAATCCTTGCTTTCTTCTTTCCGCCATTTCTATAGGTGACACCTTTTGAACCTTGAGTGTTTGGGTAGTGTTGTGAGCTTGTGGGGGGCGACCCTTGGCAATGAAATTTGGGTGATTGGACTAGGCCACTAATGCACATTCTACTTCATGAGCTATCCTGCAAACCTCCAGCCATGAGGGAGGGTGGTGCAGTCGAACGTGAGTTTGTATGGCCTCTTTAAGACCAGTGATAAAACATTCCATGTAGAACTCATCTTGTGTACCTAAAGTGTGGAAAGCTAAGGATTCAAAGGCTGTAATATATTCATCCACAGTTCCAGTTTGTCAGAGCTTAGTGAGGACCCAAAAAAGCATAGTCATGGTCAAAGTGATCCATAAGAGATTTTTTGAATGTGTCCCAAGTCAAGGGCCTTCCATAGCAACGTTAATTCCATTGCCACCATTGCCATATTTCATTGTTCAAGTACATGATCCCCACACTAACCTGAGTGGCATTATCCAGGATCTAATTCAAATTGAAATATTGCTCCATTTTTGCTATCCATGCTGCCGAGTGAGAGCCATCAAATTTATGCATGTCCAGCTTGGGTGGTCACGGACGCGATTATTGGTGGGTGCCCCAGAGGTGAAGAGAGTGGCTAGACTCACCCTCACTGTGTTCATTGCCAATATATGCCTCCTCACGGGCTTTCGCCTTACCCACAGAGAGTGATGTAGCTATTTTCGTCAACTCCTCTTGCATGTCTTTCAAGGATGCTTCAAGTTTATCCATCCTTTCATTCGCCATAGCTTGATTTCTAGTTTGTACCATGCATCGAGCCGATTGACTTGAAATTTGGGACCGCCAAAATTTTTTTGGGCACTAACAATTGAATGGTACCACCTTGCTCAGCTCATCGTCCTGATTCTTATGGGCTAAGTCACCAATAAGCGCCCCAATGGGTCTCAGAATTTTATTTTATTTTTACTCCTTACATAGGAATACTACAGTTGTTGAATCCCTGAAATGTCAATGCTACCAAAAGTCCTACGAAAATCGCGCTCAGGTATAGAAACCCACACAACTACTCAAATCTGGATGGTGGATCTAAGGGATCCCAGAGATCTGAATGGCTGATCTGATAGATCTGAATGGTTGAACTGATTGTTGCTATGGATCTGATAGATCTAATATATTGAAGTGGTTGTTCTAATAAATTTGAATGGCAGAACTGATTGTTGCTACTGCTGTAGAACCCCACTTGCGAGCTCTGATCTGGTAGAGATTATGCATGATCCCTCGATATAGAAGGGAACTAGGGTCTCCAGGAGTGTCAAGTGCTACAGATCACTACATAAGGGTCTGAAAGTAGTACTCGGCCCAATTTTTCAGGGCACTAACCAAGGAGGATCAACCGTACCCTTAGCCGTACAACCTGACTACCCTATCATACGGGCGAGTAATCTCTCCAAGTGTTGTTCTCAGTGTACTATAGCGGCAAGATGGCCAACGGTTTATCTATGGCGAGGTTTCAAGGGAGCTAGGGGGCTTTCGATATACCCAAAAGGTACTTGGAAGACAGTTCGTGTGCAGTTCTGTCTAATGCGCTACTACTCAAAGGGGTACGCACAGGGGTTACAAGGGAGTCCAACAAGCGTGACCACCTCTTGTATTTCCTACGTGCATGCCTCCCCAAATCTGCAGTTTTATGCGCTCAACGACAAATCCTATGGTTTAAAGACTCTGAAACACGTCTCTAGCCAAAAAAATTTTGCTAAAACATGGAGATCCCATCGGCCCTGGAAAGCGCTCTGATACCACTTGTTATGCTCTTAACTTGCAAGATGATACCAGAATACCAAATATGTGAAGAAATATACCCAGAAAATAGAACAAGAGCAATAAAATCAAGTATTTTATTATTCAGAAAGCAAAGTTCACTTGCCTATTTGAGGGGCCAACCTCCAATAGAGTTGAGCTCGATTACAAAATAAGACACCATTCTCCTCGCAGGGAGTCTCTATCATTTATGTAGGATTCATACATGCAATACCATGGGGCAATACCATGGTTCTTATTAATACCATCTATCTAATACCATGGCCCATTTGCAACTAACTCTGGTCCCATCATTAAATGCGGGTTAACCACTTACAATTATTAATATGGGCTTTATTGACTCTTTACTTAACTATAAGTATGCCTCGATCCTATTACATAAATAAGGGGGTTAGGGTGGGACCCTAACATGAATGCACTTGTTTCTCCTGCAAATCTTCCAGAATTTTCCTGAGCCACACAATTTCCTTTGTTGCTTAAACTGCTGCCACATATTCTACCTCAGTTGTGGAATCTGCCGAAACTTATTGTGTGCATGACCTCCAAGAGACAAATCTAGATCCAAGACTCATAACATAACCTGAAGTAGATAGAAGTCTGAATCAGAGTATCCAGTCAAGATGCACTCACCTGTGTATACTTAATTCCAATGTCTTGTGTTCCCTTCAAGTACTTTAGAACTCTTTTTGCAGCAGACTAATGACCCTCACAAGGCTTTTGCATAAACCTAGAGAGGATTCCAACAACAAATGAAATTTCTGGTTTGGTAATAGTCTATTATTTGAGACTTTGTATGAGTTGTCTATACTTCATTGCATCCTCAAATTCTTTTCCTTCATTGGATGTGAGCTTTAATTTCTGTTCCATTGGAGTATTCAAAGGATTCTACTCATCCATGCAAAACATGTTTAACAAATCTCCAATGTATGTTTTCTAAGGGAGGAATATAAACTTTGAATCTTGATTTACTTCAATACCAAGATAGTAGTGAACATAGCCCAAGTATGGCATTTCAAAACCTTTCATCAATTCCTTCTTTGTTGACCCAAATGGAAAATGGCATCCACCCATGGTATTCATCCACCCATAGTATTCATTCACCCATGGTATTGTAAGTGGCATCCACCCATGGTATTCAACCACCCATGGTATTTATCCACCCATGGAATTTACCCATGATATTGTAGGTGACATCCACCCATGGTATTGTAAGTGGAATCAGATTTAGGTTATGACTCCATGGGAATGAGGGTTTGATGCATATTTCAGTTTCAATTTTTTGCAAAAATATTCAACAATCTTCATGCACATGCTACGACCACATGGCACTTTCTTGGGCAAAGCAAGAAGAATTTTCTTTTTCTCATTTTTTTTGGCATAATTTTTTTGGGTAGGAAGAATTTTCTTTTTCTCATTTTTTTTTGGCATAATTTTTTTGGGTGGCAAGTTTGCAGATTAGATCTAAAAATTTTGGTGGAAATTTTATAAAACCAAATAACATATCATAGTTGGTCATAAGAATTATAGGGTATCTCTATCCTCAGATATTCGTTCATCATGGTTATGGGTTAGCCACACAAAACCATTCTCTTCAGTGGCTCTGCATATTCAATAAAGGCTTCTCATGAGGGAATTTCACGCAATGGGGACCATTGCTTCTTAAGGAGGGAGGAATGATCTGAATGGAAAATGGCATCCACCCATGGTATTCATCCACCCATAATATTCATTCACCCATGGAATTTACCCATGGTATTGTAAGTGGCATCCACCCATGGAATTTACCCATGATATTGTAAGTGGAATCCACCCATGGTATTGTAAGTGGCATCGACCCTTGGTATTCATCCTCCCATGATATTTATCCACTCATGGAATTTACCCATGGTATTGCAAGTGACATCTACCCATGGTGTTTACCACCCATGGAATTAATCTATGGTGTTGTGACAAAAAAATACTATAAGTAACAAGTCACATTTTGTAAAAGGACAGATTGTCCACCAAAATGTAGCCTTTATAGTTATTATATGTTTCAATAAAAAAAAATCTGTGTGGTTTATTTGCTATGTGTTCTCTCCTTTTCTTTCCTAAATTTCAATTTTTTAGATCTGGGGGGTCTCTCCTCAAGGTCAGGATTAGTGGTCTCCAATCTATCCTTTTACATAATGTGACTTGTTACTTATAGTATTTTTATTTATCCACTCATGGAATTTATCCATGGTATTGTAAGTGACATCCACCGATGGTATTCATTCACCCTTGGTATTTATCCACCCATAGAATTTACCTGTGGTATTGTGACCAAAAAAGATTATAAGTAACAAGTCACATTTTTTAAAACGACATATTGTCCACCACATGTAAATTCCATGGGCGAGTAAATACCATGGGTGGGTAAATACCATGGGTGAATGAATACCATGGGTGCATTTCATTTACAATACCATGGGTAAATTTCATGAGTGGATAAATACCATGGGAGGATGAATACCAAGGGTCGATGCCACTTACAATACCACGGGAAAATACCATGAGTGGATGCCACTTACAATATCATGGGTAAATTCCATGGGTGGATAAATACCATGGGTGGATGAATACCATGGGTGGATGCCCCTTACAATACCATGGGTAAATTCCATGGGTGAATGAATACCATGGATGGATGAATACCATGGGTGGATTCTATTTTCCATTCAGATCATTTATGGATGCAATGTAGCTCTCATTATTCCCTGACATGAAAATATCATCTACATAAACCACAAGATATACAATTGTTTTTCCAACTTGGTTGACAACGAAAGTTGCATCATCAAGATCATAATGTTTGAAGTTGAGTTTCAAAATATGCTCAGTTAAATTATCGTACCATGTTGTTGTAGCAACTACAACCACCCTCCAAAAATTTTTCTCGCTTGCAAATTTTGGAGCCTATCTTAGATCCTGTGATCGATCATCCTTGGTCACTTGTTGGCATGATGATGATTTCAAGCTCTCCTCCTTGATCTTAAGAGTTTTATGTGTTCTCGTCTTTATGCAACATGTGTCATGTTTGGGAATAGGGGTTGTTGTTTTTCATGGAAAGGGAATGTTGTTTTTCTTCAAGAGAAAGTATGTCTGCATGAGTGGTTGTCATCACATAAACATGTTTCACACTCACTTCATGCACTCTTTTCACGAAGGTTGTTGCATCAACCAAAGTATGTCTTCTGCATTCTGGATGGTCTTTTTTGTGTCACTAAGTGTCTATGTACAATCACATTCAAGTCTGATCATTGTTTACATATGTGTCACTGATATCACACTTAGCCATTTCCTAAGAAACCTAGCCTCATTCAGCTTTCCAGAACTTTGCACTTTGCTTTTGAAACCATCAAGCTTCCTCCCTTGCCTGATGAAACCCCAAAACACACAAAGACTCCAGCCAACATTGCTCTCCAGAAATGTGCAGAGCAGTCCAACTACCCTCCATTCAGAAACTGCGCAGGGCAGTCCAGCTACCCTCCATTCAAAAACTACGCAGGGAAGTCCAGCTACCCTCCATTCAAAAACTGCGCAGAGGTGTCCTCCCAGGAACCCCATCCAGTAGCAGTGTCATGTGCCTCAAAAATGTGCAATGTTGTCCAAGTTTTCATGTCAGTATTGCATGCATAAACTATGCATATGAGCCTCCCATGGCCTCATCCACATAACAGTCACTTACTGCTGACATCACGTTGATCCATCACCCAATGACTACAGGAAAAGGTGACATGTTGAGATCACTCCCAAGGAGTTGAGGAGAAGGACCAAGAGACCAAATAATTGAAGAGATCAGGACTGCATGAAAACTCCATCGGATGCATAATCATATTGAGGGTAAGTATGGTAAGTAAAGAAAACCTTTCAAAGTGTAGGTTTTAACCCCGTACAGAAATTACCTGCATACGAATTCTAAAACAGAAAATAAACAATGGTGAGAGCATAAAACATAAAACAGATATACACAAAGATTTTCCCCTAGATCCCAAAACCGGGACTACCAAATTGATTTTTCATTATGTTCCATTCAATTTTATAGTACATATATATACATGTAGAAGCATCCATAAGCCCCAATCCATTAACCCTAGATTAGAACATAACCATAGTTCCCTTGACCAGATCTACAAAATACCATGGACAATAAACTATCATGCCCAAAACCATGTGTGAAATCCATGCACAAAACCATAGGTAGGTCTGCCCATTTAATACAGGGTCCAAAAAAAATTTCCTGGGGCAGGGGGGCTACCATGAACCTACATACCTCCCTGTGACCCCCCCCTCATGTGGGGTAGTCATGGAAATAATATAACACAACCCAACATTCTCCCATTTGTTGTTTTCTTTCCACATGAGAGGTTAGTCATTGATCCACCCTAGCAACGCCCATTACTTCTCTATACTAAGAGAAATTCTCAGTGCTCACAGAATTTGTCAATGCATTTGGAGTAATCTTCAAAGTTTCCACCTTTACCAACAACAACCTTTTGTCCTCAACCATATCCCTCACAATGTGATACTGAACATCAATTATCTTTGTCTTTGAATGATAAGCATGGTTATTTTCCGAGAAAATTACACTTTGGCTATCACAGTCTATCCTTATAGCTTGTTGTACTAACCCCATACTTCAACACAATCTCTGCAACCAAACTACTTCCTTGCTTGCATGAGTGGCTGCCATGTATTCTACCTTTGTAGTTGAAAGTTCAACTATAGACTATCTCTTACTCATCCAACTTACTACACCTGTAAATAGGTTAAACACATACCCACTTGTAGATTTTCTCTAATCCAAATCTCCAACCCAGTCTGCATCAACAAATCCATGGATGTCCAAAATTGTGTCCAATCCTAGTGTTCCTTAGCAGCACAAACAATAATCACTAGTGCTACACAAGTACTTGAAAAACCGCTTCACTATTGTCTAATGCTCATTCCCTAGATTTGACATAAACCTGCTCAATACTCTAACTACTTGTGCAATGTTTGGTCTATTACAGATCATTGCATACATCAGGCTACCGACAACACTTGCATATGGAACACGGGACATGTTATCTTCCTCTTCTTGTGTCTTAGGACACTTTTTAGCAGACAACTTTACACCTACAGGAATAGGAACCTTAACCAGTTTACTATCCTGCATATTAAACCTCTATTGTATGGTCTCGACATACTTCCTCTGGTTTAACTAGAGCTTCCTCTTTGCCCAACCTCGTTTAATTTCCATGCCCAAAATATAGTTTGCAGCATCAAGACCTTTCATGTCAAATTTGGAGGACAATTTAGTCTTCAAATCCTAGATAACTTCTTTGTCATTTTCAACCAACAACATATCATCCACATACAAGACCAGATAAATAGCGTTGTCATCAATTAATTTAAAATACACAGTGATCTTCTTTGCTTTTGGTGAAGCCAAGTCCCCCATATAAATGTATCAAATTTCTAATACCACATCCTTGGTGATTGTTTTAACGGATACAGAGACTTTTTTAATGTGCATACCAATTATTTCTTACCCTTCACTGCAAAGCATTTAGGTTGCTTCATGTAGATCTCTTCTTCAATATCCTCGTGAAGAAATATTTTCTTCACATCCATCTGTTCTACCTCAAAATCAAAGCAACAACAACAGATAAAAGTAATCTAATAGAATCTATCTTGGCAAAGGAGAAAAATATCACCAAAATCAATTACCAACACCTGGGAATAACCTTTTTCTACCAAGCGATCTTTGTATTTCTCCACCTTTCCTTTTGCATTCATCTTCTTCTTGAACACCCATTTTCTGCCAATGGGTTTCCTTCCAGCCAACAACTCCACCAGATCCTAAGCCTCATTTTTGTGCAAAGATGCCATTTCATCAACCATGGCCTCTTTCTAGAGTTTTCCATCCTCTAAATCTACTGCTTCCCCCACTATTCTGGGATTATCATCAATAAAAAATAATAATAAAATTTAAACAAAAAGTAGATGGGCTATACCTTTTTGGATACCTTCTTTCTCAAACTGATCTTCTCACAGTTGGAGTTTGTGGCTCCTCATCTTTTGATTCCTCTTATGTTGTAGAGTATGATTCTTCCTCCTTTAGCACAAAATCTATATTCTCGGGTTCTTTTGGTATGACTTCACGTTTCATAACATCTTTCACCTCTCTAAACACCACATCTTGGTTGCACACAACCTTCCTTGTTTCTTAGTTCCAAAACTTATAACATTTTAAACCATCCTTATACCCGATAAAGATGTAATTTTCATATTTACTATCCAACTTTGCTCTTTTCTCCTTTGGAACATGTACATATGCATCACATCTAAATACCCTTAAATTTGAAAGAGAAGGTTTCTTACTAGTCCATACCTCTTGTGGGGTCTTATCCTCCAACGTTGATGAAGGTGATTGGTTGACCAGGTAACATGTAGTCTCCACCGCCTCTGCCCAAGTTCTTGTCCTAACCTAGCACCATTGAGCATGCTTTTTGCCCTTTCCATCAACATCTTGCTCATTCTTTCTGTAACTCCATTTTTCTCAGGTGTGTATGGAGTAGTCTTATTTCATGCTATACCACACTTCTTACAGAACCCTTCAAATTCCTTATTGCAGAACTCTCCACAGTTATCTGTCCTTGACACCTTTATCTTCTTTTGTATCAAGTTTTCCACCAGCGCCTTAAATTCTTTAAACTTGTCAAATACTTCAGATTTCTTCCTAAGGAAATATATCCACGTATTCCTTGAGAATTCATCTATAAATGGTACATAGTGCACATACTTTCCCATTGATGGAACGACACAAGTCCATATTTGTTTCACTCGAGTCTTACCACCAGAGGGGAAACTCACCAACCTCTGCTTCCCATATACACAATTTTCACATAAATCAAAATCCAGAGAGTTATTAGATATACCTTCTATCATATATTTACCATGAGGTATTCAAAGGCCCTTCTCTCCAATATGTCTAAGCCTTTGATGCCATATCATGGTCTTTTCTCTAGAGACCACTAGATTTTCTATTCCACTTTCAGGAACCACATAATTATTGCACCCATAAATAACAATGCTACCTTGAATCTTGTACAGAGTTCCAATCTGAACTCCCTACATCAATACCAATGCTCCCCAAACCATCTTGCAGTTATCTTTCTCAAACACTGTTTTTACACCTGCATCATCTAGCTTTCTTACAGAAATAAAATTTCTAGCCAATGTAGGAATATGCAGAACAGCCAGAAGTGTTCTAATCCTTCCACCTTGCAACTTAAACTTGAATTTTCCACAACCAACGATTCTAGCCTTCCTTTCATCCCTTAAGAAGACATCACCACCATCATATTTCTCATACTCACAGAACCACTCTTTATGGGGAGTGAAGTGAAAGGATGCACTTGACTCAATCAACCATGCCTCATGACCTACATTTCTACTTGACTAAGAAGCCAATTACACATTCCCACCTTCATCTGGGGTGGTTTTCTCCTCCGCAGAAGGAGCATCATCAGATCCCTTTCCTTTCTCAGGAGATTTAGGCTTACACTCCCTTTTGTAGTTCCCTTCCTTTGCACATTTCCAACATAGCTTTATAGGTTTTCTTGGAGTTTTATATCTTCCTCTAGATTTAAATATCCCACTTGAGGACTTTTTTTTTTGTTCTGAGACTGTCATCACATAGAGAAGGCATCACCATTCTGGGCCTCCATTTTTTCCTGTCTCATCTCTTCCAATAGGAAGGATGAGACTATTTCATCAAACTACAAGGCAGTTGCATTGCTACCTATTGCAACAACCAGACTATCCCATGAATCTGGTAGAGAACACAACAAACTGATGCACTTATCTTCATATGAAAGTTTAATATCAACATATAATAACTAACTTACCACTGTATTAAATGTGTTAATATGCTCTATCACCGAGTCTCCATCTTTCATCCTCAGATGATATAACTTTTTTCATAGGAACAGTTTATTCACCAGAGATTTAGATTGGTGCAAAGTCCCTAACTTGTCCCACAAATCCTTCACCAAAGCTTCCCCTGATAGATTTAGAAATATTCAATCTGAGACACACAATCGTATTGTGCTATTTTCCTTCCAATCCAACTTTGCCCAGTCTTCCACTGACATTGTTGTTGGTTTAGTACTCAGATCTATCATGATCCACTAATCTTTATCCACTAGCAAATCCTCCATCTTGAGTTTCCACAACTCATAACTTTGACCAGTAAATATCTCGATCTCTATTTTTCCATTACTCATCATCTTCTTTTACCACAAGAATCGATCCTGGAGATCTCCCACTGAACAGGGTCTACCATAGGCCTGAGAAAAAACCCCTCAGCAGAAAAGGCATCCCCTTGAAGCCAAAATAGATCTAATACCAAATGTAGGTTTTAACTGTGTTTAGAAATTACCTTCATATGAATTCTAAAATAGAAAATAAATAATGGTGAGAGCATAAAACATAAAACAGATATACATAAAGAATTTCCCCTGGATCCCAAAACCAGGACTACCAGATTGATTTTTCACTATGTCCTCCCAATGTTACAACACACACACACACACACACACACAAAATATATATATATATATACATGTCGAAGCATCAATAAACCTCAATCCATTAACCCTAGATTAGAACATAACCGTAGTTCCCTTGACCGGATCTACAAAATACCATGGATAGTAAACTATCATGCTCAAAACCATGTGTGAAATCCATGCACAAAACCATAGGTAGGTCTGCCCATCTAATATAGGGTACAAAAAAAATTCCCTGGGGCACTACCCCAAACCTCATGTGGGGGGGCAGTACCTGCCTTTGACCCCCCTATGCATGGGGTAGTCATGGAAAGAATATAACACAACCCAACACGAAGTACACCACTTAGTTGAGTTTACAAGACTGCTTGTCATTGTTATATCATCCTATCCTCAGTAACATGCATCTGCACAAACACAAAAAGTCATTTTATGTGTTTCTTCTACATGTCTTGCTTCCTTTTAACTTATTTGACCAACTATCGTCTTCTCCATGTTGATTGCTATGTCATGTTTGTGACCTCATTATGGTTATGTTGAAGGTTATGTTTGAGATATGTTCGCTATGTAAACATCTATCGCATTCACACATGATGTTGTAAGTATTTTCGAGCAAGTGTCATCACAAGTGTCTGAATGTCTATCCAAAGTGTCACACTTGTCTCTCTCACATTGAGCATATGTTGTCTTGTTGGTTTGAGGTGTCTTGTCACCGAGTCATGTTGAGTGTCTGTTTGCAAGGTCATGTATTCACGAGTTCACTCACTCACACACTTAGTCATTTTTCTGAAACTTTGTCCACCGGATAACCCTCCAATAACCTGACCTCCTCTGATTTGCACTGCATAGTCTCAACCCTCAGTGATCATGTACTACTACCCATAATTGCATAGAGCATGAGGCTACCTCCTAGGCAATCTACACTGTGCAATTTTGGAATCAACCCGACTGACTGTCACCAAGAACAATGCAAAACTTTCACAACAAGTCATCTCAATCTACGTTGTCCATAAACAAATCTATCAAGCTTCCCGCTGGTCAACCAGAGAGTTTGATCGGGCAGTGACCTTGGGCTTCACTCCTCCAAACAATTGCGCAAAAGTTTCCAGCATGTTCACCTTTGTTGACTGAAGAAATTATGGAGACATGAAGGATAAGCACCCACTGCCTTCACTACATTTTCCTTGAAATTTGTGTAGTTCTGTTAGCCAGTCACCCTATTAGCTGACCTGCTGCTCCTCCTCAAAACTGTGCACTTTTCATGGGCCATCCTCCAACTTCCCAACACCTTGCTCGGCCCAAAAACTATGCAGATATGTCCTACAGAATAGCCTCCCATTTTTGCATAGTTTTGGCCAGAAATCTCCTTTAGCCCGCTCCCACCCTCCCCGTAGAATCTACGTAGTTTTCACTGTCGGTGTCATCCCTACTGCTTGCACTACCTCCCTGGAAAATTTACACAGATCTACCCTTCAGCTGAGCTAGATCCTGTGGACAGTCACTATTGATCCAGACTACCCATATCATCCTCCCAATGACCTCTGTGCAATTTTCCTTGAGAATGCCCAGAACCCGCATCCCGCCCTGAAATGTGCTTTGCATAGTTTCAGAGCCTTGTCCTCTCTCCTGGTCACCTACAACAGAAAACGAAAGATGATGCATCATGCTAGACTAAGATATTTCTAGATTTTATGTTGTCTCGTCATGAGTAATTATAGATACAGGTACATGGATGGGACATGCTGCAATGACGAATGAGATGAACAAGGAGCACATGCTATGAGACTTGTTTATGAATAGAAGAACACACAAAGCATACCAATTACTAAGAGAAGGAGACACATGTGCATGTGTGAAACATCAAGTGAACACTAATACCATCAAATACTATGCACACCTTTCCATGCATAGGTGATGGTATGATACATGAAGAGCACACTCATCACTCAACAGCATGAACATACCAACACTGTCATTTCGAGTCATGTCATGATTCATCTCAGTCACATCACTACTATGGGCCATACTATTGTAATCAATGGAATGTAACATGGAAGTCAAAGAGACCCACATGTAAAGTTGAAGAGTCATGTAAGTCAAATAGTCATGAGGGAAGTTGAACAATCATGAGGGTCAGTTTCACCCTTGGCTATATATACCCCTCATTTGTACATGTAAAGGAAGTTTTGCCTTAGCTCCTCCCACATTAGCCTTGAGAGTTTATAGTCTTTTCTTTGAGGAGCGAGTAGTGGCTCTAATGCCTTGCTATCGAGGTTAGTGATGTAATGGTGTACAGATGTACCTTGGAACTTTTGCTTAATTCAGAGGCTTGTTAACAGTTGCGTTTGTAAGACTATTATTTGGATGCTTTAATGCATGTTGCGTTAACCTGTATTAAGACAATTGAACTATTTTGGTTGTTTTAGTACATATGCTATTGGAAATATGTTGTATCAGTTGTTAACGATGTGTCACCAATGTGGACTATTCTGCCAGACACTTGATAAATTCATTCTTGTAAACTTGTTATAACAACCGTCACACTCATGTGGACTATTCCGTTGGGTGTTGTGTGTGCTATCTATTCAAATTTCGTTTGTGACTGTCACATCCGTGTGGACTACTCCATCGGAAGCCGCACATGTCCTGTTGAGTTTTTTGTCTCTAGCAAAGTTGGGACTATTCCGTTTCAACCTGAGAATCACTTCCACCCTCTCCCTCTGTAGTGAAGGAACTTTGACACAAGTGAGGTCTAGCTGGGGGCTTCATACCAGGGAGATCCTCTGAATGTTGGTGGGTCCAACACCTTCAACATTTTTGGCACTGGAAGGAGGTCGAGATGACAAGAAGAGCACTCACAATAAGTTTTGAATCTTTACACATCTATCGTGGAGTTTGTTATAGTTCACGCTCTGAAATGTTTGTCCAACAGACATATCTTTCATGTCGAGAGGGATTTCTGGGATGACATTCTAGAAATCACGTATGATGGTGAAGGTAAAGTGGCCTAGCTTGAGCACTTAGATGACTTCCATGCGCTAATGGAGAATGTAGAAGGTTTTAATGAAATAGAGGTTTGTTCGCTACTCGCACACACACTTCACGACTACCCATTGTTATGGTGTAGCATACTACCTCATAACTCTGTGCATTCATTTAAGCAATTCAATTATCTAATTGAATTTGTTTTCCATCATTTTGATCCTAAAGCTCTTGACAAAAAATATTAAAACAACATAAGGCCTCGCATGAATCGCCTATGTATTTTTGGAAGCACTTCTTCCTACTCATGTTTGAAGCTTTGAAAAGTTAGATGAAATTCCAATATCTCATGGACAAATTTGAATATTGCCTTCACAAATCAATCTGTCCTAATGTGAAGAAAAATTTCAAACCTCGCTCAACATACTTTTGTGATGGAGTTGTGCAATCACAAGTGGACACAATCACTATCCCAAGTGATTGTCTTCCTTCCCCTCATCAAATAGCTCCACCTTCACAGAGTGATGTGGGAGAACGTGCACACGTCTATCCAATTGTCACATCCTCCCACCCTCACTACTCTTAATTTATGTACAAATTTGGTTTGGAAGCCCAAGGGTTGTCTCATGCATTTATTACCACAACCTCCATTTCCACGTTTTGTTGATCCTCTAGATTTCACTGTCTTGTGTTCTTCCATTCCAGACTCCACATGTTTTGCGAACGAGGATCGAGCTATTGACGAAGTTGATGTTGTGCAACCAACTGCACTATCATTCATGATGCGTGTGTGTGGGAATTTGAACATGAACCCGCGGTAAAGGATGACCTCCTTCTATTCGTGCCTCCTATGCTTTTTCATAACATCTCTTATTTTCCTTGTGTAAATTCATCCACAGATGCATCTACTTCTGATCATTCGGATAACACACCCGATTTCAGGCCATCATTTGATAGTGGAGACGACAAATCTTTCATTGATAATCCACTTGAATTTTCATCTACTTTTTATGGAAACACAGAGGGTGAACATTTTTGCTAGTCATCTACCCCTCTGTATGATTCATCAAATCAAGAGGATGCTGAAAAACATTTTTCTGATCATGGTTTTTGTGATATTTGTACTTCTTCATTTGATCACGGCGTTGATTCTTAATCATTCTAAGCCAATGGCCTTCGATGATTTAGCTATCGACAAAGTGGAAACCCCGCAAGCTATCGAGGCACTTTAGCTTGAGCTAATGGTTATGTCAGGCCCTCATTGTCCTGAGGTTAGTTCCACTTCCGACCAGAAAATTTGTGAAACACCAAAGGCTCCTCATCACTCATCTATATGCACTAAAGATCAATCCAAGGCATAGATTTCTCTTCCTCCACTAGAATCACATGATCCCATTGCTTATGCACTGGAGGAATCATTCACAGCAAGCACACTTGCAAAGCATAAGTTGTCTATTTTCTCATGTTTTCTTGTATGTCATAGTTAATATATTGCATATGCTTATCATCTATACACAATGTGTCACAACACCATGGTAATTCCATAGAGTGTTTGTCTTGTGCTTTCACTCTTTTCTTTTATGTGGATGCATTTAAACGCGAAGTGTGTTGGCCTTCATTGTTATATCTTTCATGTTTGTCGTTTCACTTGATTGTGATTCTCGTGAACCATGCCTTCACCAACATAGGATAACCAATGCGTCGGTGGCTGCATTGAAAATATCACTTCACGTGAGTAGGCCCATGCATTATTTAGCATAGGAGTAGGAGTAGTCTTTGCTTCTTTCTTTGATTTTCTTTTTGGTTTACATCTTTTTTTGCTTGCTTACTTGGTTTGGTTTGCTTGCTTGGTTGCTTTGCTTAATTGTTTTGCTTGCGCTTTACTTCTACTTTTTTCTTTTTTCTTTCTTTGCTTGCTTGTACCCGTAGGTTAGCCTCTCATGAAACCATGTTTGTCTCTTGACACTATTGGAAAATACTGAGAGGGGGCGGGCTGAACCAATATTCCTTAGCAATTATCACTTTTAAATCTTTTCAGAGCATTAGTTAATCTTCAATTATCATTAATGTTTATGTAGTAACAACAATGAATAAAAGAACACAGGAGGCACAAAAATTTTAGGTGTAAAACACCCTCCGAGTCAAAAACCATCGAACGCTTTTATAATAATTCTTTAATCTTCAACTTCAATTGAGAAGAAAGCTCCAACTTCCTAGAATCTAGAAAATTATTCTTCTCCAGCTCCCATTGGATGGATGCTCCAACGCCCGAGATTCTTCAGTAGTCAACTAAACGGATGCCCCAATAGCTAATGAGCTACAACTCACCCTAGAACCACCCTACCACCCTAAAGTTTTCATAGGCTTTAACCAATTGGTGACTTCATGCACCAACCTAGAACCACCCTACCACTCTATAGAAGAATAAAAGAAGAATGGACTCCCGTACCAGGGAAAATGGTCCACTTTACAATGATATAGAATGATGTAGAAGAAGAAGACACACTAGACCATAACCCCAACTATGACACAACCACATAATGATGATCCTAGGCCTCCCGACACTGCCTCTTCAACTCTTGGTAGATAGACACTTGTACAACTTTTACAATGGTGCTTTTACAATGACTTTGTACAACGATACTTTTACAATGATTGTATGCAGTGCTTCCCACTTGAAGACTTCATGTGGTGAACTTCTTGATGCTGCTCTTTTCATGCTACCCTTTCTCACTCTTCAAAAAAATAGATTATGCATTAAGTCTTCTCTTGATGAATATATAATACCTGCAAAAAATATTCAAAGAAATACCCATGACATGATAATAGAAAAACTTACCTCATCTTGCAAAACATGTGTCAGTGCTAAACAAAAAAAACAAATTAGAATACAAAGAAACTAATGCAATTAAGAGATGAACATGCATATACAGAAGATACTTACCTGTAGCTTATCTCTACTGCATCATTTTGCTGCACCTTGCTCTTTGCTTCCCTATAAAGTCTGGTCCTTTGCACCCCTTGACAACACTTGATCTAGTTTTTCTTGCCTTCTAGGAGCATGATATTTAATCTAATGTATCTCTACGACTTCAGATCCCCAACATGTGATCTTTGGTCCTATAGAATCCCTCTGAGTCTTCTTTTCAATGCCATAGGTCTAAACTAATTTGGACTCTTCAAGACAAAGTTATGCCCAATCGCTCACAATGACCTAATTATGGACTAGTTCAATAGAGCGAACTTGTACGATGTACCACGTGTCACTATTTCCTCCTTCGGATCTGAAATTGATACAAAGAAAACTACATTCTGTGCATAGTCGGTAAATTTTTACAGAATTCCAGTCCTCTTCTCTGAGAGAGAGTTATGACAATTTTCCAAGGTCATTTCTTTGAGATGAAATTTGGAAGCCTTCAAAAACCCTAACTTCCACAAATCATATCTCCAAAAATATTGCAAACCAAGATCTGAAATTTGGTCACGATGTTTGTCAGGATTGTGAATAAAATTGGTTTTAATTTTGGAATCCAAGACTTCGCAGAAATGAAGTTATAGAGAAAATGCCACAATCACTACATTTGGAGGATATATGAGATTTCTTTTTATAGAGTTGAGACGGGCTTCTATAGAGAATGTTGGAGGGATTTCAGGAGCTTAAAAAATTATTAATTAATGACTATTCAATGACCAAAACTAATTATGAGCTCCATTCCGCAACCCCATATGCTTTTAGCCCACTAACTGGGGTTACTAACTTCAAACATGAATATCTCTCAAACCGTGATGAATTACTTAGTGTAACATATATCAACGGAAACATCTCAACGAGTAGAATCTATCTAGAAGGTCCTTGACTCAAAATAGAGTAAGTTGTTAAGTTAAAATTCCCATGAAATATCAGGGCAGCCCCTGGTGATGCTTGGGTTGACATCAATGACAACCTCATATCATCTTTAGATCAACAATCTCCCCCTTTGGCATTGATGGCAACACAAGTACTCTCCTTGCGATCAGGGCACCTCTTCCTACTGCCTTCTCTCCCCCTTTGACATCAATGGCAAAGGGTAACTCCCCCTAACACACAACCATCCCATGGACCTATACACACTTCCACTTCCCCTTTATTTTCTAAATAAAGAAAATCTAATGAGAATTTGGGAGAATCCCAAGCTTCTAGCGAAGATATTCAAATGCTTCACGAGGTAAAGGTTTAGTGAAGATATCAGCGATTTTTTCTTTTGTACCAACATATTCAAGTTTGATATTCTTTTTAGTGACTTGTTCTCTAACAAAATGATATTTTATCAGAATGTGTTTTGTTTTTTAAATGCATGACAGGATTCTTGGAGATGCTGATGGAACTGGTGTTATCACAGAAGATAGGAATAGGCTCAATAAATTGTACTTGAATATCTTGCAAAGCGTGTTTCATCCAAAGGACTTGACTACAACAAGCTTCCACTGCAATGTGTTCTACTTCCATTGTAGATAATGAGATTTAGGTTTTCTTTCTACTGAACCATGATACAAGACAACCACCTAGATAGATTGTTGTTCCACTAGTACTCTTACGATCATCAATGCTTCCTGCCCAATCTGCATCTGTAAAGGCTTGAATAATGAGATTTGTTTCCCTTGGGATACCACAAGCCATATTCTATTGTGCCCTTTAGATATTGAAGAATTATTTTGACAACAATAATATGTGATTCTTTTGGTGCTTCTTGGAATCTTTCTACTTGTCCAACTACTTGCATAACATCTGGTCACGAGGCGGTTACATATCGAAGACTACTAATCATATATCTATACAACCTCTGATCCACATCCTTAGATGAGTCGTTTATGCTCAATTTGCAACCTGTTACCATCGGAGTAAGGACGGGTTTGCAATCTTCCATTTTGAATTTCTTGAGCATTTCCTTGATGTACTTGGCTTGACATATATATATTCCTTTCTTTTGTTAAGATATTTGAAGCCCTAAGAAGTATGTCAACTCACCAAGTAAAGACATCTCGAACTCACTTTTCATCTTTGTAGTAAAGTTCTTACTTAGTCAATCATCATTGCTACCAAAGATTATATCATCCACATATACCTCAATGATTGTTAAATTATATTTATCTATTTGTACGTAAAGATTGCTATTAGTAGTACCTTTCTTGAACCCTTGTTGACGTAGATATCCATCAAGATGAGCATACCATGCTCTGGGAGTTTGCTTGAGACCATACAGAGCCTTCTTTAACCTGCAAACATAGTCTTTTTTTATGATAGTAGAAACCCTTCAAGTTGTTCGATGTAAACTTCTTCTGATTCTCCATTCAAAAATGATGACTTAACATCCATTTGTTAGACTTTTATTTTTCTTGAGCATGCATAGGAGAGAAACATCTGGATGGCTTCCATTATGGTAAGTGGTGCAAATGTTTTGTCGAAATAAATTCCTTCCACTTGTGCATAGCCTTTGCAAACCAATCTTGCTTTGTTTCTGGTAACTTGTCCATCTTCATTCAATTTTTTCCTGAACAACCATTTAGTCCCAATGACATTTTTATCTTTTGGTCATGGAACTAATTCCCAGGTGTTATTCCTCTCGATTTGATGCAATTCTCATTTATAGCTACTATCCAATGTTCATTATGGTTGGCTTCCTTAAAAATACTAGGCTCAAAGGTTGCTAGAAAAGCAATGTGAGCTTGTTGTGATGAACGAAACTGTCAACCTTTTCTTGTTCTAATTCCTTCATTTATGTCACCAATGATTTGATTTGATGGATGGTTCTTTTGAATCCATTCTTTTGTTCTCTTTGGAGGAGCTTCTTGTTGTTGTTCCTATATATCTTGTTGATCATTATTTATTTCTTCTTGGTTGACAGTTGCTTCTTGTTCTAGAATTTTCTCTGTACCTTTTGCAGCCTCTGTCTCAAGCTTCAAAGATTCTAAATCCTCATCATTATTATTTAGAACATGATCTTCATCAAATTTAACATTTAAGCTCTCCACTATCTATTTTCATCTTAGATTATAACACTTATAGGCCTTTCTTTTACGTTAGTAACCAACAAAGATACCTTCATCAAACACGATTCAAACTTACCCAACTTTTGACCTTCTCTTTTGATATAAAATTTGCTTCCGAAGATTCTGAAATATTTTACATTAGCTGGTTTTCCTTTCCATAATTTATATGGGGTCTTATTGCAATTATTTCTGAGAAGACTTCTATTGATAATGAAGACTGCCATATCAATTGCTTGAACCCAAAATTTTTCATCCAATTTTGATTACTTCAACATTGTTCTACTTCTTGTACAGTTTTGTTATACAGGTAAATCCCCTCTGTGGACAGAGGCGATCCCACTAGCCTAAATGGGGTCTAGCAACAATCAAATAATGCTAACACGCAGATTCCTAATTGCAAAGTAAAGGCTAATGATGAGAGCCTACCTCGAATCCAACACTAGTATTCGTAGAAGAGTCGTCGCTTCTGTTCTTTCACTTCAGTTGATCACAATCCTCATGATCCTCGTGAATAGACACCTGCACATGCAAAGAACAAGACAAATACAAGCATAAAATCCAAGAAATGCAACTATGTATCAGTCAGAAAGGATACAACTCAAACATCATTATAAAGACACATGAGTGGAACCATAATCATAGTCGTCTATTATTATTGATAAACAAAAGAGAATACAACCAAGTTCTGACATCAAATCCTCCTTTGGCTAGGTGATCAGCAACACATTCCTTGCAAAGCTTGCAGGGGATCGGAACAAGCCTCTCTCTCCTTGATTACTTGGACATGGATCTCCTCCTTAAAGATGTAACCTCATAGGGATGAACAAGGCCTCTTGTAACACAAGCTTAGCAATTCTCAGACTTTGGGACTTAGATTTGGGAGCTTGAAAAGTAGAATTACTAACTAGCATGTCAAAGGTGAAAGAACAAGCTTAAATAGAGGTAGGAGGAGTAATTAAGACCATCCACCTGATTTATGGGATTATCCTTATCATTAGGAAGTTTCCATGAGAAGTAGAGAACTACTTCCCTCCTTAGGAGATACGAAGCCCAACTGAACTAACTCAAACTGGAATCATTTCATGGATAGGTTAGAAGGAACCTTCGGAAGTTTGTTTGTTAAAAACTTTACCCAACTGGGTTGGCGCTAGTGTGACTCTGACACAGAGTGCTAGCTGGCGTGCCCTCTTTGGAGGATTTCCCCTGTTGGCGTGAGTGATACACTGTGGAATAGCGCCAATGAAGAAAGGGCTATATTTTTGGGTATTTTGTAGAAGGTGTCTTCAGGGCATATGGAGTACATACTCTAGGGGATACAATGCAGGTGTTTTCAAGTTATGTCACTTCTCGCAGGTCCTAGAATAGGTCCTCCAATGTACGGGAGAAGGGGTAATAGGGACGGTGACAAAATACTGTGTAACAGATGCCCCCTAAAGCATGAAGCCCGAGAGAGAGAGGGGTGAAGTGCTTTACAAGAACATGGTCGACTGAAAACACTGCCACCGGAGAACCTGCACGAAGGACAACTGATATCTCAAATACATGATGTACATGGTATGGGCGCAGCCATCCGTAGCAGAGTACATAAAAATCTGGATCCAATGGTATGGACACAGCCATCTAGTGAGGATCGATGAATATAGTTAGGCATGGTCGCAGCCATCCAGTGAATGAGTCATGTAATGATTATAATAATCCACAAAATGCAACCTGGATCCCAACAGATAAAATCCAGGGTCTTGCACTCCATCTCGACCCGAACAAAGTACAAGTTCAAGCATGCGAATATGGGAGTCGAAGTCGAACATGGGAGAACATTGTCTAATTACCAGTCAATGATGAAAACTGTTAACAGACGCGAGAGGTACCACCAATAATGACAATGGTCCTCAAGGTACTATAGGTACAATCCATGGCGTGCCAATCAATGAGCCGGTGTCGAACACCTGTAGAATCATCCGATCGGAGGCCAATGATGAAAACCTCGCGTTGAACACGAAGAACCTACCATTGAGGCATGCAGGCTCCAAGGTACCTAAAGGGAGTCTCTAAGTCAACTTCCTGGATAA
>APFE031031081.1:199612-234923 GCA_000404065.3 Pinus taeda
GGTTCCTTTATTCCCCCACCATTTCTGGCGAGTACCCTGGTTATTTTTGGATGACAAGCTTGACGGGGATAGCATATGCTTGAGAGGCATCATTGTGACGGAATCCGATGTCATTAAGTTTTAACGAGTCTGACAAAGGAAGAACTCGACGTCTTTTCATGTTTAGAGAGTTTGAAAAGACAATGAAAAGGAAACTCCAGGGGTGTCCTTTTTCGTAAAGTTGTGTCTCTCGAGCCCAAAAAAGTATAAAACAATGCTCGAAAGAACCGCCCAATCATTACGACCGAGGAGTACTTTTCATAAATAGTGACTCTGATCTAAAAAAGTAAAAAAGCGATCAAAACCACGTCGCTTCGTGACCGTTAACGAACCGGAAACGACAAGGATCTGACGATCTTTTCGTTTTTAAACGGTCGGAAAAGGGTTTAAAGACGACCGCCTCTCATTACCGTTTAACGTGTCGAGAGGACCAACTCGGCATTCTTTTCATGTTTAGAGAGTCAGAAAAGAGCAAAAGATGACTCCAAAGTGACTTTTTGGTGTATTTACCGAGTCCTTAAAAGTATAAAATACAACTCGTTTCGCCACCAAAGCTGCATAAACACCTGTCGCTTCACAAGAAATCGGCGTAAAATCCATTTTTGACATAAATATATATAAAAATATTCATAAAATGACTTTTTAAAACCTATGTAGGGGTCAAAAAGTTATAAAATGGTGAAAATGGTAAATAAAAATTACTTCACTTTTTACCTTTGGAGAGCGACATTAGGGCTTTTTGGAGTGCGAGCTTCAGTTGGCGATTGCGACAAATCCAGTGGACCATTTCGAGTGCCATCAGTGTCAGGTAAGAGGTCTTGTCCTTAGCTCCATTTCCATGCATTTAGAATTTGTTTTTAGTTTCATTTTCATCCCCTATGGGGAGGATTTTGAATTTAGGGGTTGCGCCCATTGGCGCGGGTTTCGGGCACGGACCCGCGCCAATGGGGCAATTTCCATAGGGCGTGCGCCCATGGGTGCGACTATTTTAGAAACAGTCGCACCAACGGCCGCGCGTATTTTTTGGCAAGTTTTAACAAATTCAAACCCTTTTTACCTGTAATTTCAAGTTATGTAAGAGTCTAATTCACTATTTTGGCTTGTGTTTGCAGGGCAATCCACAAGAATGGTGATTGTATGGAAGGAATGGGAACATGACCAAGTGGACACCTTGGCCTTAGTGGATGAGGATTGCAAGGAAGCTCTCAGAGCGTGTGGGCTCAAAAAATATTTCATGCTATCCTATTTATGAGCTCAGCCAGAGCTCTTGCAGTATCTGATCAACTTGTGGGACGTAGAGGAACAGGTGTTCTGGATATGGGATCAGGTGTTGGAGTTAGACGTGTCTGATGTCTATTTCTTGACTGGATTGTCACGACGAGGGCCGGTGCCTTGATTGACTGGGAGCAGGCCATCTGGAGAGAAGATGGAAGAGGTGAAGACTCGAGTTTGTCGGGAGGCAAAATATGGGCAAGGCAGTTCGAAGGTAGATATCCCCACCGTCCAGGACTTAACACTGAGAGCATTACTATTCACCTTTACACGAGCTACGGGGGCACAAGCACCCCATGAAGCTATGAAGAACCACCTGATATTAGCGACAGAGTGCCTTAGCCCGACGATCTTCAATTGGGCGTCAGCTGTGACAACCAATATGAAGAGGCAGCTGACAAAGGCCAAGCGAGGCAAGTTGCAACAGTTCGCATACGGTTCCATCTTGGTGACGTTCTTCTTGGAACGTGTGCT
Organism: Pinus taeda; assembly: GCA_000404065.3. NCBI lineage: Eukaryota > Viridiplantae > Streptophyta > Pinopsida > Pinales > Pinaceae > Pinus > Pinus taeda. The sequence goes on from APFE031031081.1 coordinate 201,398, forward strand.
GAGCTTCCAGGGCCAAGGGGCCTTTGTAGCAGACCCAGCACCTTGAGAGTCAAGGATGGCTCGATGGGCGGCACTGATGCCGAGGGGTGGTGGCGGCCAGCAGAGGTCCTTTAGACCTGAGTTTTTCGGGTGGCTTCGCCACCAACTGATAGTGGTAGAGGACTGGTCGTATGCAGGGACAGGCTTCACCGGAGACCCTGACCTTCCTCTGCCAGAGGGAGAGGACTGGGATGAGGAGATTAGTACGTCCTCATTTTTTTATTTTGTGTTTTTATGATTTTTTTTGTTAATACATACTTGTCCTAATGACCTTTATATGCACATGGAGATGTCGGCCCAGAGCGTCCAGCTGCCATGTCTCCCATTGCGAGGAGACATCCAGTAGTAGCAGCAGCAGGAGCAGATCCTCAGGAGGAGGGTGGTGACAGAGGGGAGCTCATCCAGAACCTCGAGGCTATCACTCGAGGGATTCCAGATTACGCTCGGCTAGCGAATGTCCCACTAGCGTACCAAAGGCACAAAATGGGGGTGCTAACTTGCATCCACCAGCTCCTGAGGCATCTAGTACGGGCAGTGACGTGCTACCATGAGCACCACCGAGACTAGATACCTAGGCATTTCCTTTCATGCATATTTTTTGAGAGACATGTTGTCTCCGGATGTATTCAGACAAACATGTATTAATTTTTTATGATGCACGGGGTGCAAACATTTAAAACACACACGCACACAGATATATATATATATATTATAATATATATATATATATATGTTTATAATGCTTGTATGGTTTATTGTACTTTATGCTTCTTTTATTATGTTGAATTACATGCTTATGTTAAATGCCTGTCCAACACATAATTAGCTAATGCATCGATTAACGTATTAAGTCGTCTTTGGAATATGTTGATAAGTAATGAAATCAAAATCCCTTTCTAATAACTTAACACGTAAATACAACCTTAAAATCCGATGATCTCTGACGAAATAACGCTCGTTGAGTTGGTGGACGACAAGCTGAGAGTCCAAGTTCACAACCAATGTTCGAATGTCGAGGTTCATCGCCTTAGCTAATAATTCAATCACAGCACTATATTCAGCAACATTGTTCATTGTACAACCTAGAGAAACCCCTTGAATGTCTACTAACGCACCATGAGGATCGTAGATCACCCATGCCGCAGATGACAAGTTGCATGTACTGCGGGAGGCACCATCAGCGAAACCAACGTAAGGCGATCCAGACATCTGTCCAAGAAGAAAAAAGACACAATAAGTGGAAATCACGCTGACATACCAAGATAAAAATATGAAAACATGCACACACAACACACTTGCTGAAAGCACAGGTATGTACAAAAAGTAAAGTGCACGCATGATACTTGGTTTAAGTCAAGCCCATTCCGGGACTTGCCCCATCGCGCTGTTGTGTAACCGGCCTAGATAATGTAGGTGTCATCTCGGCCTGTTTGATAAGATGATCAACGGCACTGATGATCTGCCCATGCCCCCCAGCTGAGCGAGGGTTACAAGCTAGAGGATCAATGCCCCCTTGTGCAGAGGGATTGAGGGTCGCAGCAGTGAGTAATGAGGAATCAAAACGAGTAGAAACCAAACCAAGCGAAGCAAGGTTCAGAGGTGGGAGCAAAAAGACACCCATGAGGGCAGGATCTTTGAAGAGCCCGGCTCCCACACTCTCGAAAGGGATGGAGGTATGCTCCACGAAAGGCACATTGCCTTCAGAAGAAGAAGCGAAGGAGAGTTGGTCTACCATGACAATTTTCCCCTGGTGAGGGAAACAAATGACACGGAAGAGGGATGAAGCCATGGCACGCATGGCATATGTCCAACTCCAGCCCAGAAGGAGGTTGTAATTAAGATTTGCATCAATGACCTCAACTTCCACTTCAACGGTTTTCCCTTCTAAAGTAATCGACAATTGTTGAAGGATACCATAGGGACGAGATTCTCTCCCATCGAAGGTTTCCAGTGTCATGGGAGACTGGCTCAAAGTCGGAGACCCGATCGCTTTCCAACAAGAAAAAAACATGATGCAAGTTGATGTGCCTTCATCAATAACCGTACGATTTCGAATTGATGATGACTTGTATGAGGAAGGCGATCTGATGAGGCAACCTTGGGACATGGCTCTCGAGATCAAAGGTGATCAAATCCGAATCTGCCGGGTCGATGCCACCGATGGCCGATAGCAGGGACTTCCTCTGAGGGGGGCAACTCTGGAGAACTTCTAAAGCGGACATAGCCGACGGAGCCTATGCTGAGTCCTCAACTATGCTATAGTGTTGGGCAACACAAGAAGTTGGGTTGTAAGATGATCTCCGGAGTACTCCTTTGGGAGGGGGTCGGATTGTCATCTCAGTACTAGGTCTCTCGATGTGGAGCGGACCAGAACTGGATGGAGGAGCGCTTGAGGGGACCTAAGGCTCCTTCCTGGCGGATGACGGATACTCCTTTGTTCGAGTCATTACATGAACGGGAATGGTTCCAGCCATGAACACTTGGGAACCAAAGGGAGATGAAGACGAAGATGGATCAGCCACCATTTGAGTCTTTTGAGAGGGGAATGGTTCTTTAAGAACCGCAGGAATCCCAGGAGCGCCTTTCAATAAACGACTAACCTCGGACCGCCTTGGGCAGTCTTTGGTATAGTGATCCTCATCACAGATGAGACAAGGATACTTTGGTTTACGTTTGGCTCCTTCCTCGGATGGAGGTTTTGAGGAATCATGTTTAGGTTGCTCAGACTTATTCTTTGCTTTCCCCTTTTTCTTTCCTTTCAAGGCCTTGTTCACCGTGGTGGACTAGACGGCATTAACCTCAGAAGTACTTCCAGGATTAGAACCATCCTAAGAAGTGTTTTCATTAGAAGCACTCGATTTTTGCTTCCCAGGGTTCGAAGATGATTTTTTGGACGACAGATTTACAGAGCCAATAACCCCATCAACAGATGGCTTTGGTGGAGCTTTGGATGTACCATGTCTCAGGGCATCAGGAAAATACTCATATAAAGTACCTGAATAAGAATAAACTAAGTCAAGGTACTGACCACGCGCGATAGCTTGCTCTTCAGTCACGCAAGCTCCCATAGCAATGTCCCGTGCGATCTTAGGGACAAAGGAAGTCGTGAACCAATCGGTGAGGAGTTGATTAGGAATTCAGAACTTGATCAACTGATGACACCTTCTCCATTCATGTATATGATCAGAGATGTGCGTAGCCGTGTCTTGCTTGAGAGACGTAAGGAGATGCGTTCCCATCTTGTACCGAATGGATAACTGAAAATGAGTGAGGAATGCCATTGCCAATGAGTTGAAATCTTGAAAAGACGCACGGGTCAATTCAATGTACCATTTAGCAGCGGAGCTGGTGAGAGTCCTTTGGAATAGGCGAAGCTGAACTGAATCGTCAAGCCATGAATTGGACGAACACAAAAGGTGGTAAGTCATTACATGGGCTTGAGGATCCTCTCCAGCTTTGCCGTCAAACTTGGGACAATCGTTGGGTATCTTAGTTGGAACTGGCGGCCATTGTGGATTATGCAAGATAGGATCATTGGTTAACTTCGACACAACGGGCAGTTCCAACATTGCTAAGAATGGTAGCTGAGGGTTGAAGGACATCTACGGATAAGAGGTAGGGCCAGAGTTCCACCCAGTTGCTGGTTGCCCCCATTGACCTTATCCCGATGGGCCAGGTCCATAAGGGTTGTATCCATAACCTGACGGTTTATTCTGGTTCTGCCCCCTAGCACCCCGTTGGTTACCATACTGACCAGCAAGAGCAACATTGGGTTGCTGATAATTTTGATAAGGAGTAGCCTGCGGCTGTTGATAATTTTGATACGAGGAAAACTGAGTTTACCCCTAGGGCTGCTGGTATCCATACGGTTGTTGGGCTCCATATTGAGCTTGGGAACCAGGGTGCGTTTGATAAGAAGGTTGGGATTGAAACCCACCTTGCGACTGGAGACCAGTTTGATTCTGGGGCTGATAACTGGGTTGAGCTTGAGAAGCAAGACCCATCTGCATGCCCGGTTGAGTAGGCCTAGAGAGATGTCCTTGGGAAGACTGAGGTTGGGCCATCTGGCTGGAAGGTTGTCCTGGTTGGATTTGGGACGGACCTACTTGCCCAGAAGGTTGAGCTTGTTGGGTGTCTAGTTTTCCTTGCGCAACCGAGGGTTGTCCTTGTAGACCAGATGGCTAACTAGGCTGAGCAGCGGGCTGGCCTTGCTGCATGTAAGGCTGACCTCCCTGCCCAGAAGGGTAGCCTTGCTAGGTTCCAATTTGTCCTTGTTGCGTGTAAGGTTGTCCCGGATTCCCATAGGGTTGACCCGAAGGGTATCCCTATTGGACTCCAGGTTGTCCTTGTTGCACGTAAGGTTGTCCTAGGTTTCCAGAAGGTTGCCCAAGATAGGTAAAGGACGGACCACCATACGCCGAAGGTTGTCCCTAAGAGGGTTGTCCTTGCGAGCCTCTAGGTTGCCCTAGATAGGTTTGGCCATAATATTGCTGCCCATAATTAGGCTGCGTGTAGGATGGTTGACCTTGGTTTGATGGTCCTTGACACGACTGCCCTTGATCCGAATGGAATTGGCCACCACCATAACCAGTGGTACCCCAAGCGACATTCAACAGAATTGAAGACTCAACCACAGGTTGAGCTCGCAAGGAGGTATACAAATCATGACCTATAGGGTCATAATAGGGGCCTTGCGCGCCTAGATTTTGGATAGCATGCAAGTATTGAGAGTATGACCCCCCTACTGGAATGGTACCAGAAGAAGGTTGGGCACTACTTGCAGGATGAACAACTCTAGCTGCATATGTTGACTGACCACTATGTACTGGGCCACGGGATGTGCCAGCAACAGTAGTTACGACGGAAGATGCCATAACAGCACTAGCAACTGAGTCGAAGATGCGACACAAACGGTCGAATTGGTCGGAACTGACGTGACAACAGTATTGTGAACTTGGGAAACAAAAGATCCCGTAGTGGGAACAATGTTATCATCCCACATGGTACCAAAAGAGGAGTTCCCAGAACCCATGGCATCACTCAGAGATCTATAGCGCACAGGCACTGTAATACTGAGAGGTGTAATAGTGTAGGGCGTAGATATGACCGGGGATGTGGCCAGGATAGGAGTCTCAATACTTGACATAACATGTGTTCGACTCGATACAGGGGATGTGTCTTCCATATCAAAAGAAGCCATCGAGGTCGAAACGCCAGTAGGAGTAGAGGGATAATCCTCTTCGTAAGGTTCCCAAACAGGGTTCCAAAACAAATCGTGAAGCTTGTCCTCTGGAGCACGAGAGTTCAACGGTTGGAAACTTGGAATAGCAGGGAAAATGTCACCACAAACTAGTGTCTCAGGAGCAGCAGAAGAAGGAAACCCTTGGCCACTAGGGATGGGAGACGGGATCGATGGATCTGCCAGGATGATCGAATTCAAAAATCCTAGACAAGCTAACAGAGAAAGACCCTACTCAAAACTAACGCACACAAGATCTAACAAGGTAAATGTAATCATGGTCGAATAAATTTTAATACATTAGGACACAACTTGACCTTTTCATGTTTTAAGAGTCGAGAAAAGGACAAAAGATGACTCTAGTCGCCTTCGAATATTTAGTGAACCCGAAGTGACAAATTCTCAAGTGAGCCTTTTCTTTTAAGGAGTCCGAAAAGGATCGAAAAGTGACTACTCTGGAGAAACTAGGCAAGGGGTTTACCATACAATCCGTAAAACTGCATATACACCTTAGCAATCAAATGAAAGCCAAGGACTTTCTGTACGGCAGTCAATCTTCCTGAATGTTGTTTCTGGTGCGTTACGGGCTGTAAGGAAGCAGACACAGCTTCCTGTGGATCAAGGATTATAACCTAGTGGAGTCTCCCAATATATACGTGACGGTACATGGGAGCACAAGTCCGTACTAGACCACAGTTGAGTCACACAAGGAGGAATCACCCAACCTTAATGTGGAAACAAAAGTGACTAGGCTTAACGACGCCAGAGCACATCTCTAGCCTAGACCTCTAGAATGTGAGTGTTATGTTCCAATGCGTTTTTATGTTCATTCAATTTATTTTAAAGTTGATCTTGAGTTAAGTTTCGGTTTTCAGGTCCTACCATATGTAATTTCTCAAAATCCCTAATTGCAATCTATATGCCAAAACATGTCATTCCATTCGATGAATGCTAATTACAAGAGAGTTAAAGAGCTTTCATGCAAATGAAACGATCACAAACAACAAAGATTTTCCCTAATGCAGCTAAGGCAAATCAATAAACTTTTCTTTAAGATCATTAAATCACTAATCGAAATGAAAATTCCTAATTTTCATTAACTGATTCAAAGCAAAAGAGATTTTCTTTTCAATAATGGCAAAATGCACTAAAGAAATTTTTGAGAAATAACACAAACAAATTCTATCCAATACACACACGTTCAGTTCCTGAAATCAGCAATCAAACATCTAAAGAACCAAAAAGATCCCAAAGACAACAATGAGCCGTGTAATCTGGGCTCAAAGTGAGACGAAGTGGAATTCAAGTGAAGACGAAGCAAATCAACTAAATAACGCAACGAAATGATTCAGAACTACCAAACAAGTGTAAGGGAGAAAACAAAAGAGTCGATTGGACAACAAAAAGATCAAAACACCTTAGGAAGGATCGATTCACAAGGCCACTAGATGCCCTAGGGCTAGAAATGCGAAATCGATAGAAAAAAGCAAACACCCAAAGGGTAGCGATCAAAACCAGTCAAATCACACTCCAACACACTCAAGTAGTCTAATAAAGGTACTTAGGACAAAACCAAATCTCAAAAAGTTGAGAACCAAGCAAACTTCAAAATTTTACAGGCCTGGCGTGACCGTTAGGTTGCAACAAGTGCCTTTCAGGAATTGGCGCGGGTTGTAAGTGTGCAACATGCGCCAACTGGCACGACTGTCATGCTATAAACTAGCGCCAGTCGAGTTTTCTATGGAAAAATAAAAACAAAAGAGCCAAGGCCAAACCAACAATACCTAAGTACTCTCAAGAGGCAAAAACAACATAGGCATTCAACCCAGAAGACTAAACAAGCGGGAGAAACCAAGGAAACAATCAAGGAACAAGGCAAGTTCCAAGTTGTTTAGTTTGCAAACCAAACCAAAGATGGACTGAAGTAGCATTGATCTACTTTGCTAATGCAAAGGAATAGCGTTTCAAAGGCTATCTGGCCAGACTTCAAGCTCCGTCTAAAGTTTACAAATCAAACAACAAGACAAGATAAACAAACAAGGCAAAAGCCAAGTCCCCAGTGGAGTCGCCAAATTGTTGTACAAGTAAATCCCCTCTGCGGACAGAGGCGATACCACTAGCCTAATGGGGTCTAGCAACAATCAAACAACGCTAACACGCATATTCCTAATTACAAAGTAAAGGCTAATGATGAGACCCTACCTTGAATCCAACGCTAGTATTTGTAGAAGATTCGTCGCTTCCGTTCTTTCGGTTCAGTTGGTCACAATCCTCATGATCCTCGTAAATAGACACCTGCACATGTAAAGAACAAGACAAATACAAGCATAAAATCCAAGAAATGCAACTATGTATCAGTCAGAAAGGATATAACTCAAACATCATTATAAAGACACATGAGTGGAACCATAATGATAGTCGTCTATTATTATTGATAAACAAAAGAGAATACAACCAAGTTCTGACGTCAAATCCTCCTTTGGCTGGGTGATCACCAACACATGCCTTACAAAGCTTGTAGGGGATGGGAACAAGCCTCTCTCTCCTTGATTACTTGTACATGGATCTCCTCCTTAAATATGTAACCTCATAGGGATGAACAAGGCCTCTTGTAACATGAGCTTAGCAATTCTCAAACTTTGGGACTTAGATTTGGGAGCTTGAAAAGTAGAATTACTAACTAGCCTGTCAAAGGTGAAAGAACAAGCTTATATAGAGGTAGGAGGAGTAGATAAGACCATCCACCTGATTTATGGGATTATCCTTATCATTAGGAAGCTGCCATGAGAGGTAGAGAACTACTTCCCTCCTTGGGAGATACGAAGCCCAACTGAACTAACTCAAACTGGAATCAGTTCATGGATAGGTTAGAAGGAACCTTTGGAAGTTTGTTTGTTAAAAAATTTACCCAACTGGGTTGGCACTAGTGCAATTCTGACACAGAGCGCCAGCTGGCGCACCCTCTTTGGAGGATTTCCCCTGTTGGCGCGAGTGATACACTGTGGAACAGCGCCAATGGAGAAAGGGCTATATTTTTGGGTATTTTGCAGAAGGTGTCTTCAGGGCATATGGAGTACATACTCTAGGGGATATAATGCAGGTGTTTTCAAGTTATGTCACTTCTCACAGGTCCTGGAATAGGTCCTCCAATGTACGGGAGAAGAGGTAACAGGGACGGTGACAAAATATTGTGTAACAAGTTTTATTCTTTCTTTCAGCAACTCCATTTTGCTAAGGTGTTTGTGCTGTTGAAAATTGTCTTTTTATTCCATTTTCGTCACAATATTGCTGAAATAATTTGGAAGTGAATTCTCCACCATTATCTGATCTTAGACACTTTATTTTTAAATCAGTTTAATTTTTGACCAACTCCTTGTAGATGTTAAAGCACTCAAATGCTTCAGATTTTTTCTTTAGGAAATTGATGGTTGTCATCCCGGTATAGTCATCTATCATTAACATGAAATATAATTCTCCATATAAGCCTTTTTCCCCATAGGACCACATATATCTGTTTGTATCAAATCCAATGGATGTGATGCAAAGTGTTCTATTTTTTTAAATCCACATTTTGTCTGCTTGCCGTGCCCGACATACCTGCCTTTTTCGATTTCACATTTTGTGGAGTTGAATAGCATTGTGTGTCCTTGATCACACATTTTTCCAACACTAAGTAGATTATGATTCATGTTTTCAACCAATAGAACATTCTTGGCTAGAGCATATTTGTTTCCGAGACTGATTATACTTGATCCTATAGCATTTAAAGATCCATTATTTCCAAAGGACACGGTTCCATCCTTATTCTCTTTCAGAGATACAAATTTCTTTCTATCTCCAGTCATATGCGTTGAGAAACTGCTATCAACATACCACACATATTTATTTTTTTGAGCCTCGAGAGCGACAACACAATTATCAGTGTTCTTCTTATTCCATGTTTGATTGTTCTGTGGCTTCGAAGATTCTTCTGGAGGATTTTCAAGTCTGCAGTCTCTAGCTATGTGTCCAAAGTTTCAACATTTGTAACATTCAATATTACTTCTTAAATGTTCAAATGTATTGATGTTTCATTTAGCCCTAGGAGGTTCATATTTTATATATCTCCTAGAATTGTATTAGTTCCTAGGGTACGTGCGACATTATATAGCTTTATGACCAAATTTTCCACATGAATAACAATAGCCATGAAAAATATGTCAGTACCTAGATGTAAATCTTTGTCGGGGAATTGTCTTCCAAGGTTGTTCTTACGAATCTTGTCCAATGAAGTCTACATGCTTGTCAAATATCATAGGTTCATTGTATTTTGTGGTAGAAGGTCCCACTTCTTCTTCTTTGTAACCGAGGCTAGTTCTATCATTGTAAGATCATTTATTGTTGATGAGTTCTTCCAATGCCCTTGAGCTGTTGACATAGTTTTGTACATTTTTTCCCTTCTTCACTTCCTTATTAACGGGACTACTTCAACTTCTAATGCCCCTCTTTCTCGGTTGCTTTCTTCCAACTTCTTTTGAAGTGACTCTTCAATACATTTATGCTCTTCAACTTCAATTTTGAGACCTTGAACTTGTTCTTCAAGGGTTTTGGAATGGATATTCTCAGCCTTGAGCTCTTTTATAAGCTTGATTGCCTCCTTAGAAAATTCTTCTATGGTCAACCCTTCTTCTTCATTGTTTTATACCTCTTGTTTATTGTGCTTGGCCATAAACGATACTCTCTCATTGGCTTCTTCTTCACTGTCACTGTCTTCATCAGATGATGAGCTATCTTCTTTAGAGAGAAAGTTCCTTTTGAACCCTTTCTTCTTGCCTTGCTTGTTGAATTTCTTAAATCCTTTCTTTCCTTTTGAGTTTGCATCACTTATGTTCGGATATTTTGCTATGAAATTCCCAACCTCACCACAACCGAAACATATCAATGGAAGTTTACCTTTGAATTTTCCCTTACCAATTTTTAGTTTTCTCATAAAGTAAGCATATTCTCCATCTGAAAAACCTTCTTCATCATATTCCTTTTCTTCACACTTGCAAGTGCAGGTGTAGGTCTTTTCCTTTGAAGGTTGTTTGTCCTTATTGGTTTTCTTAGATGCAGTGAACGCAATTTCTAGATGCAAAGTACCCTCTTCTTTATCAAGTCCTATTTCATATGCTATGAGAACTCCATGTAATTCCTCTTTGTTGAGTTTTTCCAAATTTGCACTGTATTCTAAGATTGATACCTTTGGGTATAATCTTCCTGGTAACGTTCTAAGAATCTTTCGTATAATAGTCTTCTCGTCAACAGGCTCTCCCAATCCTTCCAAAATGTTGGTTATTTCATCAACGTGTTGGAATCATGCAACAATGTTGTCATCTTCTTTCATTCTGAGTTACTCAAATTTTGCTATGTAGATTTGAATCTTTGCTTCTTTGACATTTGAGTCACCTGCATATATATTCTCAATCTTGTCCCATACATTTTTGGCAATTTCACAACCCCAAACCTTATGATAAGAAGATTCAATAAGTCCACTAATAATAATATTCTTTTCTTTTTCATCATGTACCAAATTATTCTTACCTTATTCATCCATGGTTGGTGTAAAGCCATTTTTAACAGTGTCCCATACTTCGTAACCTTGCACCAAGAGATAGACCTTCATTCTTCCTTTCTAGAGTGCATAATTATTTTCATTGAATAGAGGTATACCATTATTTGTATGCTCCATGATCTCCTTTCAGTTTTTAAACTGCTATTGAAGGAACCAAGTTCTGATACCAATTGCTGGAAAATACTGAGAGGGGGGTGGTGAATCAATATTCCTTAGCAATTAGCACTTTTAAATATTTTCATAGCATTAGTTAATCTTAAATTATCATTAATGTTTATGCAGTAACAACAATGAATAAAAGAACACAGGAGGGACAAACATTTTAGTTGGAAAACCCCCTCTGAGTCAAAAACCATTGAACACTTTTCTAATGATTCTTTAATCTTCAACTCCAATTGAAATGAAAGCTCTAACTTCCTAGAATCTAGAAAATCATTCTTCTCCAGCTCCCACTGGATGGATGCTCCAATGCTTGAGATTCTTCAGCAGTCAAATGAACGGATGCCCCAACACCTAATGAGATACAACTCACCTGATCACCACCCTACCACCCTAAAGTTTTCACAGGCTTGAACCTGTTGGTGACTTCCTGCGCCAGCCTAGCACCACCCTACCACCCTATATAATAATAAAATAAGAATGGACTCCCGTACTAGGGAAAATGGTCCACTTTACAATGATATAGAATGATGTATAAGAAGAAGACACACTAGACCATAACCCCAACTATGACACAACCACCTAATGATGATCCTAGACCTCTCGACATTGCCTCTTCAACTCTTGGGAGATAGACACTTGTACAACTTTTACAATGACTCTGTACAATGATACTTTTATAATGATTGTATGCAGTGCTTCCCACTTGAAGACTTCATGTGGTGAACTTCTTACTGCTATTCTACACCCTAATTGTTGCTCTTATCATGCTACCCTTTCTCACTCTTCAGAAAATTAGATTATGCATTGATTCTTCTCTTGATGAATATATACTACCTACAAAAAGTCTTCAAAGAAATACGCATGACATGATAATAGAAAAACTTACCTCATCCTGCAGAACATATGTTAGTGCTAAATAAAAACAACAAATTAGAATACAAAGAAACTAATGCAATTAAGAGATGAACATATATATACAGAAGATACTTACTTGTAGCTTACCTCTGCTGCATCATTTTGCTGCACCTTGCTCTTTGCTACCCCTAGAAAGTCTGGTCCTTTGCACCCCTTGACAACACTTGATCTAGTTTTTCATTCCTTCTAGGAGCACGGTATTAATCTGATGTATCTCTGTGATTTCAGATCCCCAACATGTGATATTTAGTCCTATAGAAGCCCTTTGAGTCTTGTTTCCAATGCCAGAGGTCTAACCCGATTTAGACTCTTCAAGGCAAAGTTATGCCCAATCTCTCACAATGACCTAATTATGGACTAGTTCAATAGAGCAAACTTGTACGACATACCACGTGTCACTGTTTCCTCCTTCAGCTCTGAAATTCATACATAGAAAACTAAATTTTGTGTATAGTCCACCAATTTTTACAGAATTCTAATCCTCTTCTCTGAGAGAGAGTTATGACAATTTTCCCAAGGTCACTTCTTTGAGATGAAATTCGATAGCCTACAAAAACCTAACTTCCACAGATCATATCTTTGAAAATATAGAAAACCAAAATCCGTTGGTCATGACTTTCATAAGGATTGTGAATCAAATGGGTTTTAATTTCAAAATCCAAGACTTCTTGAAAATGAAGTTATAGTGAAAATGCCACGATCACTACATTTGGAGGATATATGAGATTTCGTTTTATAGAGTTGAGAGGAGCTTCTATAGAGAATGTTGGAGGGATTTTCGGAGCTTAAAAAATTATTAATTTATGACTATTCAATGACCAAAACCAATTATGAGTGCCATGCCACAACCCCATAGGGTTTTAGCCCACTAACTGGGGTTACTAGCTTCAAACATGAATATCTCTCAAACCGTGAAGAATTACTTGGCATGTCATATATCAACAAAAACATCTTGACGAATAGAATATATATAGAAGATCCTTGACTCAAAATAAAGTTATTTTTCAAGTCAAAATTCCATTGCAAGATCAGGGTAGCCCCTACTGCTACTTGGGTTGACATCAATGATAACCTTCGATCATCTTTAGATCAACAAAGACAAGCTGGGAAAATCTAAGAGGACTTGTACAGATATCAACATCTGGTTGTCTATTGTCCTCTCTCTTTATGAAGAACTTGTTTTCTTTATTCGATGATTCCTTGATGGAAAATATGTTCTGTTTAGAGTGAGTCTTGGTGAAAACAAAAATCTTACACTGTTAACTAGTATGACCTACTCTAATCAATTCTTCTGGGTTAACCCTTGTCAGATTAGTTAAGTAGAGTAGGGTGAGGAGGAAAAATTAACAAGTATTTCAGAGGTATATATAGCATACTTATTTGAAGGAACAACCTCTCCTACTCTCAATAATTCAAGATCCCTCTTCTACCTCTGAAATAAATAAGTTCATGTGCATAGTTCTTTGGGAAAAAAAAAAAAAAAAAATGAAAAAGGTGAAGTTGTGGGTACTGACCAGCCTCACTAGTAGTGGACCGATGCTTGTGTTCCTGCATGAATCCACCGAGGTACTATCCAAGCTTGCAGGCAGGGGAGCAACACCAGAGATGAAACTTAAACTTTGACAATCATATTAATTGTGCATCAATATACCCCTCATCCCCAATCGAAACAACTAAGTTGGCTTGGCTTGGAATGTGTGCTAACCAATCAAGAGAATACTACAGACTACATCTTTCACAGAAGCTAATGCGGAAGCCATCACAATCAAGGAATCGAATAATACTTCCGAAAGGGTTAGACTTTATTTTCACAAAATAAGGTCCATACAGAGAGCTAGAGTTCTACCAGTGTGTCGCCAAGTGTTGTAGCGGCTACAACCACCCTCCAAAATTTTGGCTCACATGAAAATTTTGGAGCCTACCTTGGATCTTGCAATCGATCATCCTTGGTCACTTTTTGGTAAGATGATGATTTCAATCTCCCCTCCTTGATCTTAAGAGTTTTCTATGTTCTCATCTTTATGCAGCATGTGTCATCTTTGGGCATAGGGGTTGTTTGTCATGCAAATGGAATGTTGTTTTGCTTCAAGGGAAATCATGTGTGCATGAGTGGTTGACATCACATAGACATGTTTGGAACTCACTTCACACACTCTTGTCACGATGTTTGTTGCATCAAGTAGAGAATGTCTTATGCATTCTGGATGGTCTAGGTTGTGTCACTAAGTGTCTGTGTGCGATCACCATTGAGTCCAATCACTATTTACATATGTGTCACTAATCTCACACTTAGCCATTTTCTAAGCAACCTAGCCTCATTCAGCTTCCCAGAACTTTTCACTTTGCTTCTGCAACCATCAAGCTTCCTCCCTTCCCTGTTGAAACCCCATAGCCTGCAGAAACCCCAACCAGCACTGCTCTCCAAAGATGTGCAGAGGAGTCAAGAAGCCAACACTGCTCTCTAGAAATGCACAGAGAAATCCAGCTACCCTCCATTCAAAAACTACGTAAAGGTATCCTCCTAGGACCCCCATCCCAGAGCAATGTATTGTGCCTCAAAATTGTGCAGTGTTGTCCAAGTTTCCATGTCAGTCTTGCATGGATAAACTGCACAGATGGGCATCCCATGGCCTCGTTTCGGAATCAATCACTTTCTGTTGACACCACACCAATCCATCACCCATTGACTACAGGAAAATGTGACATGCTAAGATCCCTTCCAAGGAGTTGAGGAGAAGGACCAAGAGATCAAGTAATGGAAGTGATCAGGACTGCATGCAAACTCCATCATATGCATGATCATCTTGAGGGTAAGTATGGTAAGTAAAGAACACCTTTCGAAGTACACCTCTTAGTTGAGTTTACAGGATTACTTGTCATTATCATATCATCCTGTCCTCAGTAACGTGCATGTGCACAAACAATAAAAGTCATTTTATGTGTTTCTTCTACCTGTCTTGCATCCTTTTCACTGGTTTGACCAACTGTCATCTTTGGCATGTTGATTTATATGTCATGCTTGTGACCTTATTATGCTGATGTTGAAAGTTGTGTTTGAGTTGTGTTCGCTATGTAAAAATCCATTTCACTCACACACAATGTTGTAAGTAGTGTGGCACAAGTGTCTTCACGGTCATCCGAATGTCTATCCAAAGTGTCGAACTTGTCACTCTCACCATTAGATAGTCACACAGTCAATCACACTGAGAATATGTTGTCTTATTGATTTGAGGTGTCTTGTTGCCAAGTCATGTTGAGTATGTGTTTGCAAGGTCATGTATTCACGAGTTCACTCACTCACACACTTAGTCATTTTGTTGAAAGTTTTTTGACTAGATCACCCTCCAACAGTTGAACCTCCACTGAGCTGCACTGCACAGTCTCAGCCCTCATTGATCATGTACTATTGCACATAATTGCATAGAGCTTGATATTTCCTCCCAGGAAGTCTACACTGTACAATCTTGGAATCAACCTGACTCATTGTCACCTAGAACAACACAAAAGTTTCTCATCAAGTCATCTCAATATGCATTCCCCACAAGAAAATATATCAAGCTTCCCACCAGTCAATCAAAGAGTTTGACTTGGTAGTGACCTCAGGCTTCACTCCTCCAAAAAATTGTGCAAAATATGCTACCATGTTTGCCTCCGCTGACTAAAGAAATTGTGTAGACATGAAGGACAGGCACCTACTGCCTGTCACCATATTGTTTTGCGCAGTTATGTCAGCCAATCACCCTATCAACCAACCTACTGCTCCTCCTGAAAACTACGCAGTTTTCATGGGTTGTCCTCTAGTTGCCCGACACCCTACTCAGCCCAAAAACTACACAGAGATGTCTTGCAAGCCAGCCTCCCAGTTATTCATTCCAACAAGATCTCATAACCCACTGCCAACCTCCCCAAAAAATCTGCATAGTTTTCATTGCCAGTGTCCTCCCATTGCTTGCATTGCCTCCCTGGAAAATTTGTGTAGATCTACCCTTCAACCAAGCCAGATCCCACAAAAAGTCACTACTAATCAAGACTTCCCATCTTAGCCTCCCAGTGACCTCTACGCAATTTTCCTTGACAGTGCTCGAAGCCCGCATCCTAGCCTGAAATGTGATCTCCGCAATTTCAGAGCCCTGTCCTCTCTCCCAGTCACCTACACCTGAAAAATGAAAGATGATGCATCATGATAGACCAGGATATTTTTGTATTTGATGTCGTCTCATCAAGAGTGATTGTGAATATAGGTACATGGATGAGACATGGCGCAACGATGAACGAGATGAACAAGGAGCGCATCATAGGAGACTTGTTCGCAAACGGATAAACAAATTAAGCATACCAAGTAGCAAGCGAAGGATACACGTGATCATGCATGTAAAATCAAGCAAACACCAAGACCATCGAAGATTGTGCACACTTTTCCATGCAGAGGTGAAGCTATGATACACTAGGAGCACACTCATCACTCAGTAGCACTGTGGCTCAACATGTACACCACCATCAACATGAACATACCAGCATTGTCGTGTCGAGTCATGTCATGAGTCATCTCAACCACATCACTACTGTGGGCCATATTGTTGTAATCAATGTAATGTAACGTGGAATTCCAAGAGACCCACATGTAAATTTTAAGAGTCATGTAAGTCAAATAGTCATGAGGGAAGTTGAACAGTCACAACGATCAGTTTCATGCTTGGCTATATATATCCCTCATTTATACATGCAAAGGACTTTTCACCTTGGCTCCTCCCACATAGCCTTTAGAGTTTGTAGTATTTTCTTTCAGGAGTGAGTAGTGGCTCCAACGCCCCACTATTAAGGTTAGTGATGTAATGGTGTATAGATGTGTCTTGGAACTTTTGCTTGATTCAAAATCCTGTTAACAATCCAACACGTTTTCACACATGTATTATATTCATTTGTAAGACTATTCTTTGGACGCTTGTAATGCATGTTGCTTTAACCTGTATTATGACAATTGAACTATTTTGGTTGTTTTAGTACATACACTATTGGAAATGTGTTGTATAATTTGTTAATGTTGTCTTGCTCATGTGGACTATTCCGCCTAACACTCGACAAATTCATTATTGTAAACTTGTTATAACAATCGTCGCACTCATGTGGACTATTTCTCTAGTTGTTGTACATGCCATCTATTCACCTTATGTTTGTGACTATCGCATCTATGTGGAATACTCCACCGGAAGTTACACATTTCCTATTGTTTTGTGTGTCTCTAACAAAGGTGGGACTATTCCCTTTCAACCCGAGACTCACTTCCACCCTCTCCCTCTACAGTGAAGGAACTTTGACACAAGCAACACTAAGAACTCACCAGGCACTCGAACCTCTCTATTCGAAGACAAAGAAAAACACTCTTATGTGCTAACAAGCAAGAGCAAAGGCAAATATTTAAGATAATGGCAATTGAGCCATCATACCAGATGGGACTCTTACACTAAACGGTGTGAGGTCTAGTTGGGACTTCATACCGAGGAGATCCCCTGAATGTTGGCGGGTCCAACACTGTCAACATAGGATTGCAGAGCTTGCTTGAGGACATAAAAGGATTTTACAATCTTTCATATGTTATGTTCCTAGCCCTTCACAAAAATCCTTCTGGTTGGGACATAAAAACATTTTTCTTCAGAACTCCATTTAAGAAAGCAATTTTTACATCCATTTGATGGACTTTCCAACTATTCTATGCTGCCAAGGAAAAGAGTGTTTGGATGGTAGCCCATTTTCTATGGGAGGAAATGTCTCCTCATATTCAACCCCTTCCTTCTGTGTAAAACCTTTTGCCACAAGAATGGTTTGGTTCCTAATGGAGGATCAACCAAATTCCAGGTGTCATTCTTTATCAAAGCATCGTATTATTTCTACATCGCTTCTTCCCATTCATCATGAGAAGCGACTTCTTTGAAGGAAGTTGGTTCAAAATATATAGAGAATTCAATTCACAATCATAAGAAACATCCATATCAATAGGTGGATCATAATCATCTACCTCATGTAGAATTTTGTAGAATTTTTCTACAAATCAGCTAGCTCTGATACCATGTAGAAATTTTCTCACCTGTAGATCAACTTGGTAATGCAATGTACTAAAGCAAAACACTTGATCTACTTCTACAAAAAATTTAGTGGAAGCTTAATCAACCATGAGCAACATCAATAAGAACACATATAACTAATAAGAAGGAATTAATCACACATAACACAAAATATATCACTAGGGAAAGCACCAGCATAAAACCCCAACACTGTATTATCAATCAAGTTGAGATCCTCAACAACATACAAAAAGAATCAACTCAATAGCTATCCTGCTCTCTCTGTAATCAGAAGATCCTGATGATCTTCAATCAGAGGATGAAAATCATGGACTACCTAGGCCTCAATATATAGGCCACAAGTCCTCTAATCTCCTATAATAGATCCTTCTCCATGCAAAGAATAGTTAATAGAAATATCCAAGCATCTGATAGTACATTGTCCCACATATGATCTCAACTGGGTCTCTAACAGAACTAACATGCAACAGTTATCCATGAGTGAATTCTCAGTTATCTAAAAATATAGTTGTCACATGCATGCAAGTATTAACAAACTATATTTTATTATTTTAACAACTTGTTAAAATAATCTAACTAGACTTGACTAGTTAGAACTAAGTCAACTGATCCTCTCAATATAGAATTCATCCGTAATTCCTCAATCAGTGGAGCAAATCAAGGACACATTCCCCAATTAGTGGAGAAATAATTGCATGTTCTCACAAAGACTTCAAGTTTGCTTTTCCTTAACTAATTAACTCAACTGAATTAATTAATTAATATTTCCAACTACTGTTAAGACAAAGATTAATTTTACTTCCTATAGATAGACTAGGGACTGCTATAAATAGGAAAGGACCTAGAAATGCTATTTTTAGAACTTTCTATTTTTAGCAGTTTCACCTCTCACCCAATGTGGCCAATGACCTCACTGGCCAATCTACTATTTTTAGACATGCTATTTTTAGCAGGTCTATTTCTAGCACATTCTAAATTTAACATTTCTTGTTACACATTTTTCAACACTCCTTCTCAACAAGAAAGGCTTTCTCTCGAACCCGATCCTGTTTATCTGGAATGTTTTGCATGCAACACATCTACCTGGTCCACTTGCTCCAACAACACTTGGAACAAAAACACTCCCAACTGACCACTCTATTGGGCTAGGAACATACTCTGATGTTGAAGCTCTACCTACTACTAACAAGTGCTCCCTCTCTTACATCTACGCTACTGCAACATATCCATGCATCTCGCACCATTGCACACCTCTTTGTGCCACCTAGCACTGTGCAAAACACTTGTGCCTCTCGCATTGCTGTAGCCTACTAGCTATGCGCTGTCCTGGGATTCCCTGCACTGTTGCTCTCTCTATCACTCCATCCGCATCTGTCTCTACCCAATCAGTCAGTTCCTGCTACTCCACATCAGGGCTCCCATAGCAAGGTCTCATCCAAGAGGTTGGGTACCTCAACGATCCTACCCCTCCTCCTTGGGACGATCACTCTATCTCGCCTCACCTCCTACTTGGAGGTATGGCTGCATGTGATCCCTCAGCCCACCTGGCTTGAATTTTCCCCCTACTGGAGTTCTTTGCATGAGAAAATTTCTCTACTCGATCTCCTCTCAGCTTCCCATGTTGTGGCTACTCCACAACCTCCTGAAGTTGTTGCACCAATCGTGGCTCCTCCACAATCGTCTAAGACCTCTTCTGGCTTTGCATGTTGAGAGCTAATTTACTCTCCCTCTCAACCACCAAGTATCTAACCTTTGCCTTGCTCCTCAAGGCTTTACATGCGTCTTGTACCTCAAGTGCATATAGGTTCTTGGCTAGCACACCAATCTATTTCTACTTTCCCATCGTCACAAAATTTTCTAAAAAATAGCAGATTTTAAATCAGCGATATCTCCCTCATCTGAACTCTGATTCAACCGATTTTTTTTTATTTTGGGTATTTTTCCACAAGGAATCCAAATCTGTTATTTATTTCTAAAAATTTTATACAAAAATTTTCAGATCTGCTATGCAAACTCTCAGCCCAAAACTCAAAACTTTGAAATCTCTTCCTAGTATACTGTTCTTTCTTGATCACCTGTGCTCCGATACCATGTAGAATTTTGTAGAATTTTTCTACAAATCAGCTAGCTCTAATACCATGTAAAACTTTTTCTACAAATCATCTAGCTCTGATACATGTAGAAATTTTCTCACCTGTATATCAACCTAGTAATGCAATGTACTAAAGCAAAACACTTGATCTACTTCTACAAACAATTTAGCGGAAGCTTAATCAACCATGAGCAACATCAGTAAGAACACATATAATTGATAAGAAGGAATCAATCACACATAACACAGAATATATCACTAGGGAAAGCAGCAGCATAAAACCCCAGCACTATATTATCAATCAAGTGGAGATCCTCAACAACATACAAAAAGAATCAACTCAATAGCTATCCTACTCTCTCTGTAATCAAAAGATGAAAATCATGGACTACTTAGGCCTCAATATATAGGCCACAAGTTCTCCAATCTCCTATAATAGATCCTTCTCCATGCAAGGAATACTTACTAGAAATATCCAAGCATCTGATAGTACATTGCCCCACATCTGATCTCAACTGGGTCTCTGACAGAACTGACGTGCAATAGTTATCCATGAGTGAATTCTCAGTTATCTAAAATAATAGTTGTCACATGCATGCAAGCATTAACAAACTATATTTTATTATTTTAACAACTTGTTAAATTAATCTAACTGAAGACTTGACTAGTTAGAACTAAGTCAACATTGATCCTCTCAATATAAAACTCATCCTTAATTCCTCAATCAGTGGAGCAAATCAAGGACACATTCTCCAATTAGTGGAGAAATAATTGCATGTTCTCACAAAGACTTCAAGTTTGCTTTTCCTTAACTAATTAACTCAACTGAATTAATTAATTAATATTTCCAACTGTTGTTAAGACCAAGATTAATTTTACTTCCTATAGATAGACTAGGGACTGTTATAAATAGGAAGGGACACAGAAATGCAATTTTTAGAACTTTTAGCAGTTTCACCTCTCACCCAATGTGGCCAATGACCTCACTGGCCAAACTGCTATTTTTAGCAGGTTTATTTTTACCACATTCTAAATTTAACATTTCTTGTTGCACATTTTTCAACACATCACCCCCAATTTTTCTGGTTGAGCTTCTTGTTCCTGTTTTTACAACCTCATGAGGATGAATATATTCAAGTGTCTTTGCCAGCCATTTAGGAGGACATTTTTGAGATGGCCCAGGCTGCTCAGTTGACTGAGATGGGGCTAAATCAAGATTTAGTCTCCGAGCTCTGTCCATCACATCACTCGAAGTGTCATCAGTGGTTGGAGCTTCATGCGGGGGAGAGAGTGTTTCATAAGAAGATTCCACATATTTATCCAATATAGGAATCCCCCCTTCAAGATGTGGAATCTCATTATGAAACCCTTGAAAATATTTTACATTTCTGAATATATCCAAGCAATCAAGTTGTGGCTCAACAAAACTGTCAGCCTTGGAAGCTTCAAGAAATATCACATCTCTATATTTTATAAACTTCTTACTGGCTTCATCATAGATATGGTATGTTTTGGAGGTATTTGACTACCCTAAGAAGATACACTTACAACTCCTTGCACCGAGATTGTTTCTTTATTCCTTGCATATCAAGGCATAACAGATTGAACCAAAAACCCTGAGATGCCTCACCGAAGGAATGTGGCCATACCACATTACATAGAGATTCTTGTTTTTTATAGCATTAGATGGACACCTATTATTTATATACAAAGAACATAGAAATGTATCATCCCAAAGTATCAATTTAAAATTCCTAAAAAACATCATGGAATGTACCATATTTAAGATTTTCCTATTCATTCTTTCAACAACTCCATTATGTTGGCGATTATAAGGCACAATTTTTTGATGTTTGATCCCATGCTGGAGAAGATAGTTTTCAAATTCATTTGAAGTGTATTATTTTCCATTATCAGTGCGAATAGAGCCAATATGAGTTTGTCCATCATTTTCAATCCATGCATAGTAGTTCTTTAATGTTTCAAAAGCTTCAGCTTTGTTCTTCAATAAATAAACCCAACACATTCGGGTGTAGTCATCAATAAATGTCATCATATATTTATTACCATTTGTAGAAGGAACATGCATTGGGCCACATAAATATAAATGAATCAGTTCAATTTATCTATGTGCTCTAGAATGAGAATTATAGAAATACAATTTGTTGTGTTTTCCTAAGATACAAGCATCACGTTGCTTAAGTTTCCTAGGAATTGTAGGAAAACTAGTAACACCATTTTTCTTCAACAAACGAAGGTTGTAATATTTCAAGTTTCCAAATCTAGCATGCCATAAAAAACTTGATGGAAATGTACCTTCATAATAGTGATAATTGTATGAGAATTTTTGTGCATGGGAAGAAGTTCCTTGCAACTTTAGAAGTCTTTCTTATTCTATCCCCATCATGACAAGTGAGTGATATGATGCTTTTGTGACTTCAACCTTGCCATCAAATATATGAATGGAGTGTCCTTACTGGTGGATGTGGATCGAATGCAACAATTTTATCCTCAGATTCGAGAGGTATAGAACATCATGCAGAAGAAAGTCTGGAAGACCAGGCAGTTTGAGCCTAATGGTGCCAAGCCTTGATGGCTTGAGTTTTGACTTGTCTGCAAAGTATGTTGCTCCATCAACATTGTCAGTGAATTATTAAAATCAGTATCTCTTGAAATTCATGTGGCAAGTTGCTCCTGAATCATGCAATCAATAATCTTTCCATGAAGCAAGTGAATAATTGAATAAATCTTTAGTTGCTCCATTGTTAGAATGTTCCATGACATAGTGAGCATATTCAGGTGCTTTACCTTTCCCTTTGTCATTTTTTTTACCTTTCCCTTCATTTCTTTCCTGGACAATTTTTTCCCAAGGCAACATACATGTGGATGTGTCATGTCCATATATATTGCATCGTATGCAATGAAGATCAGACTTTTCTCCTTTGAACTGTCTACCCACCCTACTTCTAAAATTCCTCTTTCATCTTCCTCTTCAACCATCTCTTCCTCTAGAACAATCTTGTGTGTGATTCTTCTCCTTTAGTGCAAGGCATACAAATTCTTCAGTAGGCTGAGGATCTTTCTTCTTCCCAAAATCCTTCTCTCTCTCAAAAAACTTATTTTCAAGGGAGTCAAAGGTAATCTCCTTAAGGATTCCACTTGCTTGCAGTGACTCAAGATAATGTGAATAGGTGGGATATAGTGCCTTGACATAATCTATGAGAGGAATATATATCCCAACACCAGCGAATTTTATACCATGCATAATGGATCTTACTTTTGATGCTAAGGCAAGAGGGTCATCACTTTTCAACTCAAGACTCAACAACTTAATCATCAATTGAACAACTTTAAGTTCACAGTGCGAGTCATACAATTCCTTCAATTTTGTTAAAGATTCAAAGGTGTTTGAAAATGGCAAAATATGGAAACTCGCCTCTTCATTTACTAATGTTGCAATCAAGGCATAGGCCTTGCTATTCTTGTTTTTCCAAATGGCAAGCTCCTTATCTTAAGTGGGCTTTGCAGGTTCATTGTCTCCTTCTTCACAAATCCCTTTCCAAAACTCATTGAAAATGAGGGTATGTTTTATCTTCTGAAACCAATCAAGATAGTTTTATTTGATAGTGAGAACTACTCCCACTATGGAGATGAGTTAATGCACCATAAAATTTGATGTGGGCTCAAAATAATTTCAAAAAAAATTGATGTCTTCCAAAATATTCAATTAAAAATATAATCTCTCAATACACCTTCATGACGTATTACCTAATGATCGCATATCACATTACATGCCACATATGTCCACATAGCATATATTATAATATTTTTCCACGTAACATATATTATAATACACCCCTCAAAAAAGAACTCTATGTATTCTCCATCTATACGCTCCATTTAATATATGTTCCATGTAAAGGATTATGTATTAAAAAATAACTCCAAACATAGTCTTCAAAAATGCTAACGCATATAAAAAATGATACACACACCATTCAAATAACGATACACCCACCCTTCAAATGTATATAGATAATTCCAATGCGTCATTCAACATTGTATTCACTGCACGATCATTCATCTAGATATAATGTATTGCTGCCTCTTTATAATAGCTTGAACGCAAAAGAATGCACCATAAATAGTATGAGACACAAGATTATAACTAGAGAAACAACATTCATATAAAACTTCAACGCATTCCAACAAATGGACTTCAAGAGTTACACATAGAGACTTAACAAATTTCTCAAATGAAGAGAATGGATTAAGACGCAGAGAACGATTGCAAAAGAAGGTCTCTTAGTTATGTACTTCATATCCAGTGGGTCAGGCTAGCGATCTACATTTTCCAAAGAGCCTAGCTAGAATTCAACATCCGTAGGAACAAATAGGGTCTACGTTACTTAGAGTGGAACTTCAAGGAATCAAGGCCAAAATACAAAGGATTTATTGAGCGGGAAAATGCTAGAATGGGACCTGCGCTCCAACAATTTCACACTACTCAAATGCAGAGGTTCTATGAGTTATCTGTTCAACAACAATGCATGGTATTATGCAAGGATTTGATAGATATTTTAGTGTGCAAAAGATGTGGAACAAAGGTAGTGGGATTTACAAGGGCAGAAAGGAAGCCAAGAATCATTATAGGTATATTTTAGTTGCTCCAGGAATCATTATAGCTATATTTCAGTTGCTAGGATCTAAGGAATTGGGCTTCCTCTTAGCAGTTTATGGTTTGCATCTCTCCACAAAAAAAATATATCTTTGTTATAACAAATCAAAGTGTTGCTCAGGGATGATATTTACAACTTAGGAAGAGAGAAAATGGTGGTGTGAGAAGATTGGATGTTGAATCACACCTCTTCAAGGACACAACCAAAGCAATGTTATTGTGGATATTGAAACAATAAATGAAATTTACACTTGGAATAATCGTATGGGAGGAAGCATCATATTTCTTGTCACCTAGATATATTTTTGGTTTCTAAAACTGTACTCAAAAAATAAATCTCCCTTGAAGCTATGATTCTCCCTTGGGTAAGATCTAGTCATTGGTTGATCTCTCTGGAAATTGATCTCAAAACAACTCCCAAAAATTTACCTTTCCGGTTTAAATTTTTTTGGGTCTTAGATCCTTCCTTTTTTGAAAAGGATAAGACGTGGTGGTAGGAAATAGAGCACCAAGATCCTCTCCCATGTAAAAATTTCAAAAAAAACTGAAGCTTCTCAAAGCACAAACCAAAACATGGACTCAAGAAGAGTTTGATAACATTTTTTAAGATAAACTTCATGTAGAAGAACGAATGGAAGTATTACAACAACAAATAATACTTGAAGGGAATATTGAGGATATAGAAATGCAGGGGGGATAAATTTTAACCAAACTGAAAGGTAGAAGGAAATAGGAAGAAATACCATGGAAGTAAAAATTAAGTGTGAATTAGCTTCAATAAGGGGATAAAAACAGTTGCTTCTTCCAAAAATATATGCTCAAGCAACACCATCATAATCGTATATTCTCATTTGTGAATACTACAAGGTGAGAGGTAATAGGTCATAAGGGTTTAGAGAAAGAACTTACAACTTTCTACATACGTCTATTACAAGACCCATTTCCAAATTGTCTTCCTTTCATTAAGAAGATACTGGCTCACATTCCATGCCTAGTAGTGGAGGATCAAAATGCAACACTTATGAGAGAGATCACCATCCACAAGGTCAAAGAAGAAGTTATGAATCTCTCCAAGAAAAAGGTGTTAGGGCCTAACGGATTCACATATGTATTCTTTCAAGCTTGTTGGTCTTTCTTGGGACATGAAATTTTGGTTTTGTAGAATAAACAAGGCTATCCCAATCCATCACCTAGACTCTTAACCCAACCTTCTTCACTCTTGCTCCAAACTATGTCAAGTAACTGAACCAAGTGGGCTATGATCCATTTCTCTCTACAATATGGTCTACAAGATCCTTTCCAAAATAGTTTCCAATCATCTCAAGCCCCTGCTCCCTTCTTTGATTCAAAGAAAAGTCAGGTTATGTAGAAGGAAGATAGATTTTGGATAGAATTATGGTTTCCCATGAGTTAATACATTCAATGAAAAATATACAAGAAGGTATGTTAATCAAGATCAAATTTTCAAAAAAAAATGACGAGTTAAATTGGTCTTATTTATTTCATGTGCTAAAAGATTTTCATTTTTCTAATGAATGGAATGAATGGGTTGTGTCCTTATTTTCTTCATCATTATTTTCCATTATGACAATTGAATCACCTTTTTCCATCTTTAACTCCCCTTGAGGCATTAGAAAAGGGGATCCCCTTTCTCCCTTCCTCTTTGTTCTTCTAGTGGAAGGGTTAGTGTGATATCTACATGTTGGCATGCTTAAAGGAAAAATAAAAGGGATTTGTCTTCATACCCACATGGTACCCATTACCCACCAACAATTTGTTGATGATAAAATGTTAATGGGCTCCTCCACCATTAGAGAGATGCAATCCATTAAGAGAATATTAGATGATTTGATGCTAGCCTTGGGTACTATGATTAACCTTTCTAAGTCCTAAGTATTATTTTTTACACTAGTACATATAGTTGTAAATTTTAACTTTGTTCTCTAACTGTTCAATTATACTACCATATTTTTACTTGAATATTTTGGATTTTTTTTAAAGCCCTGAATTTTGTTGAATATCCAATGAAAAAAATTATCGTTAGATATTTGACAATACATTAATTAGATATCTGAAAATAATTTTCTTATTGGATATCCGATGACAATTGAATATTCATCTCACATCATATAAAAATTTCAATGTATTCTTCATCTTCTACTAGCCTTTCTTGTATTTTGGTCTATTTTCTACATAAGTATGTATTAACTTACCCTTCAAGGTTTAAAAGGGTACACCAATTTAAAGTTTATTATGCTAACTCTCAATTGAAAAGTAAGACTTTCTTCTTCTAATCACACACAACACACACTTGTACTATGCTTATGATTATACTGTAGCTTAGGCTTGGGCTTGGTCAAAGGATCTTCCTCAGCTTTGAACATGATTTTTTTATTTGTTAATACCTTTAACATGATGCCACATCCACTTGAATCAATACTCATCCTTAAAATGAGAATCTCATCCAAGGGTTAGTATCACTAGCAACTAATGAGGGACATAGAACCACCTCTTTCAATTAAACAACTCATTCTTCATACCAAATTGTTGACGAGGAAAAATGTACATCTAATAGTAAGGGCATCTCCCTAATTTGAAGTCCCAATTAGGCCTCACACCATTTGAACTAGGAGTTCCATCCGATATGTGGGTTTGGCTACCACCACATATGTTTCCTCTTGGATTTCAAGTGAGAGATGTTAAGGTGAGGGAAAGTATGAAATACTCGGAGAATGAGGAAAAAATTAACCAACAATTTATGATATTTAAGTGAAAGATACAAGAATATAACAACAAAAAATGCATCCTATTATACAGGAAAATGACCTCCTCATTATTTCAGAGGGAAAAGACATGATGACTGAAGCAATGACCAAGTTCACAAGCCTTGTTTCCAAGCTAACGTTTCCTATGCACTGACAACTTGCTTTATAAAGATTCTCAACAAGCCTAAGGGAGCGTTAGTGACCCAAGTAACTCTACTTGTTACCTCAGGGACAATGTTAGTGAACCCTAATGAGGATCTAAGGGTCAAAGGAGCAGATTGACTAAGAAATATCCCTATATTCGCTCCTAAATCAACTCAGAAAAGAAAGGAAACATCAAAGTTCAACCTATTTGGGGGATTTCTAATCCTAATGGAGTATGCAAATGGGAAAGAGATCAAAAGAATGGCAACATCATTTCTTTTACCTAAAGAAAATCATGGAGAAACTTGGCAACCATAACCTCACATGCTACATAAGCAGAGCTAGGGCTATTGTGAAAAGGGTTAGATCATTTGAAAGGATAGCTTACTTGATTGTCGAGCAGAGTCTCAGACTTAAGCATAAGAAGTTGGTAAGAAGGGAGAGAGAGAGAGGAGCGGGAGGGGTAAGGGAAGGTTGATGCAACTGATTGTTGTAATCACTCTTTCGACATTAATATAGAACTACAGTTTTAGTGTCCACTCTGCGATGTTGGTACTATAATTCATTTATATGTTTATTCAATGTCTTTTAGCATCAGTGGCTTAGTTATGTGTAACTAGAAGTCTTTTGTATATTCATGCATCGATTATCAAGGTTTTATGTTTTGATTACGTTTGTCTTTTCTATGTGTGGGACTTGATCTGGAGCTGGCTCAAGGGACTTCCTCCTAGTTGCATTGTGCTCTCCAGCAACTCCACATGAAGGCTTGAGGTAATGAATCTGTCTCACTTTGACAGTTAGTTGCTGAATATGGACATGCATGTATCTTTGTGACAACTGCAGATAATCTTACAGTCTACCAAGGGTCCTGGGAAGACCCTTGATGGTTCCTTCATTCTCCATACACCATGCATAAATCCCTATAGCAGAATTGGCAACTCCATTGGGGACTACACTTTAGTTCCTAGTTTTCCCAGAAAGTTCCTAGATCTCTCCTTCTTCCAAACCTTCATGTATTTCTTCATTCATTTTTTGACCACTCAGGACCTTGCAGCACTCTTCTTTCATTTCTCAACCCTGGATCTGATCCCTACAACCCTTTTTTGAAGTGTTTTTCCTCACTAATGCAAGTTACCTATGTAAACAGAGCTTTATAAAGCATTGTAGCTTCACAAACAAAGTGTTAATGCCACCAGTAACTCTATGTGGCCTCTAGCACAAAGTGTTAGTCACCCATTTTTTTATAAACAACAGTGTCTGTGACCTCAAAGGGTTGGGAAACTTTCTTCTGGACTAATAATGGATTTGTAGTTGTGTTTTGTTTGACTGATCTATGTCTTGACAAATTATTTTTTTTTTTAAGTAGCTTTCCTTCTTAAAGTTTTTATTTTCATAAAAGAAAAAATCAAAAAAAAAATTATTGTTTTCTGCTTAGTTTGTTAGTTCTGCATTATTTAGTTTCAGTAGTTGTTAGTGAGCATTAAAAAATTTATGTTAGTTATGCGAGTGTTTTATTGAGTAGGATGCATGGAATGAATATTGATGTATGAATGACTCTCCCTTGGTAGAAGCAACTTATACATCGAAATTGAAAATTTACAATCATTGTTTTTGCATAATTTGAGTCAGAGTCCCATAAAATCACATACTTCGACACCCCTACCGAAAACTCTAAGGAAGTACACTTAAAATCTACCTAATAAAATCAATCAGCAACTCTTTCTAGAGTAAACACACATTAGTTTAGGCTAGGATCTTGGGTTAGGTAGTGTGAGTAAACTACCCAAGATCATACACCAAAACTAGTGTTATTAAAGAGAGAAATCCTTTTGCACTCATAATGTTAGGACCACTCCAGTAAAAGTGGAGCTAAACACGAGAAAACATTAGACTATAAGTGAAGGTAGCCCACCTTTGCTTACATTTCCTTTGGGTATTTTGTGTATCGGGGATCCCTTCGGGGAAATAAGAGCTAAGTCGGGGACTCAGGTATCCTGCCCACACAGTGTAATGTCTGCGACTATGTCCTCCCGGTAGTGTCTGTGATCTGAGGTATCCTTAATGGCCATACTTTTAGGGACTAACACAAGGTGGCTGGGGTAGGTTGCCTTGGTACCTAACACAGACGGACCTACTTTGTCTTCAATTTTTGCGAGGGTGCTCATCTTCATGAGAGTACTTGGCCCTCAATCTAAGGTTTGGGTGAAGCTCTAGAGTAACCGTAACTGTAAATTTGGCTAGCTCTCTCTGTTATTCATTGTGATACTGGGTTTCATCTCAAGTGATTGGTGCTTATCAGACAGGGTCACTTCCCTCTACTTTTTGATTGATTTACTTATTGTATTTTTTATTTTTTAGGTGCTAGAGTGTTATCATTGAGACTTTAAACATCACTGTAAAATTTGCTGATAAAAATTATCAGCCACCTTGGCTACATATGGCCCTCGTCGTCAATCTAGATGATTGTTAGGACTTCCCCCACTCACTTTGGAGGATCCTCCAAGCTTCAGTGAACCAGATTCCCTATCTTTGGGAAATCAGTCCCCAATATCTCACACAAAATTAGTTTGGACATCTGACGATTCAAGCTTATCGGAGGATTTATTTACTGAAGGATTTCTTCCTCCATGCAACCCTCCGATCACGAATCCATTGGGCCCACTCTTGGTTCCCATTGCATCTGTACCTCCTTTGTCTTCAGTTGGAACACTTCCACCCATCCCGTTGAAGACTAATGGGTCATGGGATGTTTTGGACACTTTTGGTCCCCCACCACTTCCCAATTCGACAATCAATACCACACACTTGATTGCGAACCATGCTATCCCATTTGTCCCAGGTTCAACCCCTATCATGACACCCTACATGAGTGGAACCCAGTCAATTCTGGGTTCTACCCCTTTAGTGTCAAACCTTGTACCTTCGACAAGTGCTACATATAACGCTCCTTATAACGCTCAATATAGCACAGTTAGCGATTCCCTTCAACCAACAATATGGTTGGCATCCATTGTATAGTTCTAACCCCCAGATTCAAGTATTTGGGAGCACTCCCAATATGCATATACCGGCCGGGAACATAACAGTTCCCCCTCCATTTTCAAGCATGCATGGTCAATCACTGATTGACATGAACACTCCTTATGCTAGTGAAGGACTTATGGTTAGTTCTGTGGTGAGCAGGAATCCTCAAGGAGGTCCCAATCAATCCTTGGGGGCACCCTACTCACAACCTCAAATGAGTCAAGGGGGCACTACTTATCCTGGGGGCACTTCTATCCCCCAACCTAATAATCCCTATGGAAATCCACATTACAATACCATACCCCAAGGCACCTACTATACCACGCAACCTGTGTATAATATTGGGAACAACACAATGGGAGGACCACAAGGATCCTCAACTCATATGTCATCGCCTTGGTCCAATTCGAGGGCACCACACACTCTGCCTTTCTTGGAAATGATTGATATCCCCAACTTGTACAAACTTACAATGACCCCATCTATCATAACTTACTCTGGTCGCTAATCTCGCATAAAATATCGACAAACATCCCTAAGTTAGAAAGGAAACAAGGGGAGGATTCGAGTACATAGATCACCACTTATCATCTATGGAGTGTTTCTAACTCCATGGTGGATGATAGTATCCAGTTACGTATTTTTCCCCACACCCTTACTGGAAACACAACCAAGTGTTATATTGAGTTACCACACGCGTCAATCAATACCTTTGATGCTCTAGCGATGGAATTCTTAAAGCACTTCCAGCTACCCATCTGCTATATAACTGGATGGAACTCCCCACTTCATTACGTTAGGATACCGCCACCCACATCTCCGATCATATACATGAATGGAGATGTAGGCGGAGGTTGGTCAAAGCTCCCCTCCCAGACTATCTCTTAGTGGATTGGTTCTGCAAGTCTCTACTCCCCCAAATCGCTAAGGATGTCGCCTTAGGTGGTGCGATCACAGAAGACCAATCCATATGTCATGCCTAGCACTTAGATCTCATATATTTACAGTCTGGCACTCTATACAATGTAATTCCCAATGCCCCTCGCAACTCCAATGCTCTCGCTACTTAGCAACCCAGAGCACACGCCGATGGTATTATCAACACAACCTCCAAGAATGTTGTAAAAGAACTCAGCAGTCACATTTCCCATATGTCAGTGGACCCCTCTACCAAATTGACTGCTCTTCTTACCACTATGATTAACTCTATGCCGTCTACACAAAAACCCAGTGATAAGAACAAGAAGAATAAGAAAAAGATTGTTCCTTTTAAAGAGCATTCAAAAAATCAGTCTAACTCTAAGCAGAAGGCAGTTGTGCCCTCTGACGATGGAAAGGATAAACCCGCCAGATTACCTTGCAAAATTTGTGCCAAAGACCACATGACCTATCGATGTCTGCATATTCAAGAGTGCACAGATTTCATTGCTAAAAAGGACACTTGCAAAACCCTCATTGTCCTAAATAATCCTTTCCCCACTCAGCAGCAACAACACCTTATTACAAACCAACCCCAACCCCTGCAAGGGGGCAATGGTGGTCTGAAACATCCTTCAATTGGTGAAGGACCTTCTACCGTTTACACCTTTGAAACGGTATACCTACAAACCAGAGCCAAATATTATGGAGCTCCAATCCCTCATGCAAAGGAACCCTCCTTAAGTCAAAACCCACCACCGCCTAATGATCTTCATATCGAAAGGTCAATTTTTGACCTTGTGATTCCACCCCCTAAAGTGACACTTCAACGCACAACGCACAATACATCTGTGTGTGCTGCCCAAAACTACAACATTGTAGAAGACTTGGCGCAAGCGCCATCGACTATGTCGACGCTCGAGGTATTACAAACATGTACAACACAAAGGAAATCTCTCCTTTCGTCCATTGGTGGTATCAACCCTTAGGATTCTATGCTTTCAATTTTCAACATGGAAAAGTGTGAACATCCCCTTTCTCACCAGCTTGCATTTCAAGTGAAAATCTTTTCGAAAGTAAAGGTATACACAGAACTGTCATTAACGAAGGTGCTTCTACCTGTGTAATTTCGGCTTCATGTTGGCTCGCTTCAGGTTCTCCAACCCTATCCCTGCCATCGAATCCTTAAAGCTTTCGACAACCACACTTTCATCCCAAAAGGTTACCTAGCTAGCTATCCCATCACCTTGAATGGGAAAACGGTAAGGGTGGACATCAAATTCATAGATAGAAAGCTCGACTATAATCTATTGTTGGGTCACAATTGTACTTGCCATGACTTCTGTTGGAGAGGTAAATCCCCTCTACGGATAGAGGCGATCCCTACTAGCCCAGAACGGGTCTAGCAACAATCAAACAATGCTATCACACAGGTTCCTAATTGCAAATAAAATGTAGGTGATGAAAACCTACTTGAGTTCCAACGCTTTTTTTCGTAGAAGAGACGTCGCCCACGCTCCTTTGTCTTGGTCGGTCACAGTCCTCCACTATCTCCGTGAATGGACACCTACACACAAAGAGAACAACACAAACATAAGCGTGAAATCTAATATATGAAATTATACATCAGTCAGGAAGGATATAATTCAACATCAACCATTACAAGTACAATGAGAATGGAACCATAATGATAGTCATCTATTATTAATAATCAACAATGGAGAATACAACCAGCGTCCTGACGTCAAGTCCTCCTTTGGCTGGGTGCTCAGCTACACAAGTCTTGCAAAGCTTGAAGGGATGAGGAACAAGCCTCTCTCTCTTTGGTGACAAGATCTCCTCACTTAGGTTAAGCCTTATGGACACAAAGAAGGCTC